>SNQJ01S0143646.1:10993-24423 GCA_010110895.2 Picea sitchensis
TGTTATATTGTTGTCTCTCTTGCAATATCTCTGAATATTTCTGTGTTATATCTCCGCTCTCATTTCGTGCCGAAAATAATCCGGATCAACTTCGAACTGCCCTCTTTTGCAGAAAGAGGTTTTGAGCCCCACCAGATACGAAAATATAGCGCTTGCAGATATCTGGAAAGATACTCAAGGAGCACACTCTTGGAATGGGTTATTAGATCCCATCAATCCTGTTTTGAAAGCGGAGACACTGCGATATGGTGAATCTGCAGAGTTATGTTATGATGCATTTGATAGTAAACTTTCCACCAATGATTTTGGTGGGTGTAAGTACAGCCTTGATGAACTATTTGATAGTTGTGAAAGGCATGTTCATTCGGGAGATTTCTCTACCGCTGGCTATGAAGTGACCCAATATTTGTACACGGAAACTGATACGTTGGGGAGGCCGATAGAGCAATCTGTTTGGATTGGCTTTATTGCAGTCTGCACAAACGCTGAAGAGATACGAAGACTAGGAAGGCGGGATATTATAGTAGCATGGAGAGGAACCGAAACACGCCAAGAATGGATACAGAATGTCAGAGACATTTTAGTTCCTGCTCGATTATCATTTAGTCGTTTGAAGCACAAGGGCGTCAGAGCCGGATTAGCAACTACTGCTCGTTTGAAGGGCAAGGTCGTTCTAGATCGAGTATCAAGTACTACTCGTATAGACGACAAGGGCGTCCGCATCGAGAAGGGGTTTTTAAGCTGCTACATCTCTAAAGGACACGATTCAAGATGTGCCAGAGATACTGTTCTTTCATAAATTGACTGGTGGATGAATACAAGAATGAAATTTTGAGTGTAACTTTGACTGGGCACAGCCTAGGAGCTGCTCTGGCAACGTTAAGTTCATATGACATTAAAAAAATCCTTAACTCAAATTTACCGGCACGGCCTATACCTGTGACTGTATTTGCATTTGCAAGTCCGCGCGTAGGGAATAAAGCATTCTCCCTGCGAATGGAGGAGCTAGTAGTGAAGGTGTTGCGGTTGGTGAATAAGAGCGATGTTATTCCCAAAGTTCCTAGACTTGTTTTCAACGAAAGTTCATGTAGATGGCTGAGTAAACTGTTCGATTGGCTTCCTTGGACATATTTTCACGTGGGTGTGAAAATTGTTTTGGACAACAACGACATCTGTAATCTTGATCCTGCTTATGCCCACGGTTTAAAGGTTTATCTTCAACTGATTGACGGCTATGTGGGAGAGGGTAGACCTTTCAAATCCTTAGGGCGAAGAGAGTCTGGATCGGTTGCAACAACTTACTGATTGGAGACCTTGGCATTCCCCTTATTGGTGGCAGTACCAGTACTAGTACCAACACCAGCAGCAAGATCAAATTAATAAATCTAGACAAGGACAAGAATTAGTAATAGGACCGACTGAATCACCTGAAACCTGTAAGCTACTAAGATGACTGACTGAATCAGATCTTTTGTCTATTATTTTATTTTAATTTTATGTACTTTATTATCACAATGGCCAATCAAGTGATTAGGACGAAAAAATAGGGTAAATCAGAATCAAATGCCTTTTGTAAGAGACCTAATTTCTTATATAGTAGACTTGTTAAGAATTTCGATTGCATAATACACTTAGACTTGTTAAGGTATATCGATGTCGATTCATTATTCACTTGCAACGGCATAAAACGTAAAGGTGTAGGGCATAAAACGTAAAGGTGTATCTTAACTAAAAACGTAAAGGTGTATCTTAACTAAAAGCTTATACCTATTGAAGATGGGTATAATTAATGATCTTTTAATTCTAAAAACTAATCTTATGACTAGCAATTAAAAATGTTGGTATTATTTTAGTCGTCCTCTTAAATCAAGGAATGAGATTTCATGTTCATAACTTTTTTGCATTTTTTAATGCTTATCTTTCCTTGTTTACTTTTTCACATTTACTTAATATGATTAATATTTTAATGCCATTGCCAAATTTGCCTAATTAACAAAAATTAATATGTATACGACACCTCATTGTCATATTTTGTTGCTTCAATAAGTCTTTAGACATTCATCTATCACAATCATGGGGTTGTGCTAGTATAAATTCATCTCATTACATTAAAATACTATAATCATAACATTAAAATACTATAATCATAGCATTGTAGAGTAAAAAGTAAAATCATAACATTATACTTCAACTTTCTAGACAATTTTGGTCCCTTTGAGTTCTCTAATCTTTATTTTAATTATAAGATTTTAAAATGAGGAACATAAAGTCAACCCCTAAGATTACCCAATAACGGAATAGCTAAAAGGCAGCTAGTTTCTGTCTATATTTTATCAGCATAAGCATCAACGTTATAAATTGCCCCTAAGATTACCCAACAACGGAATAACTGCAAGGCAGCTGGTCCCTGCCTATATTTTATCAGCATAAGCATCAACTTTATAAATTGTTATATTAAAGCATCAATATTGGATATAGTTATTGATAATATGGTTATAAATTATCACTTATATATGAACTTGTTCATTTAATAACTATCTTAAAAATAGTTATTCAATCAATTTTAATTGTAATGAAAGAAGATAATATATTTATTTTTATTTTTCTTTAAAATAAAATGTTTTAATTATTATTAAATAAATGTAATTTAAGTAATTTATATAATAAAGAGTATTACAATGTTTAATAGACATAATTATCTTTGAAATTAATTTTCATTTATTATTAAAGAAAATTGAAGCACGTACTTATGTGACAAATTAACTAGACAAACGATTCATCTGAAATTATTTTTTTTGGAGGTAAGAACGTCTTTGCTCATACACAAATACTCGTTATGGTGAACAAGTGTATATTCTTCTTTGTAGATCGTTAAACAAACTCTAGGAGTGAAATCTTTTGCATCTTCAAATTAGGAAAGCAAAGTAATATCAATAAATTTTTTATTATATTTTGAAAGAAATATGGTTATTAAAACACATTTTGATGAAAGAATGGAATGACTGCAATTTGATAAGATGCTTACAGCCAACAACAGATAATAATTATGTGTATAGAATCAAACAAACATATTGATGCTGAATTTGGTGGATTGTTTGTAAGGGTAGTTTTTTATATTTATATTAAAAATGCATGACTACTTCCAAAACAATGATTTTGGTGGATTGTTTGTTCTGGTCATTTTTTATATTTATATTAAAAATGTATAAAAAATATTAGTTACATTAAATAGTATTTATTTATTTTTAATGAATTGTAATATTTTTAAAAAACATTAACTTTTTATTTCAAAATAATAAAAATAGGCAAATATAGATTAATATAAAAAAAAAACCTTTATTTTAAAGTATGATTATAATTAACAATTTTATATAACATATAATTATAATTAATAATGAATCAATAACAAACAAAATAAATCTCTTCGACATTCATATGTTAAGCTTCCTCCAGAGAAACCACTTAAATTGATTTAAAAAATAACAAGTCTTGATAACATAATATAATATCTACATAAGCATGATTATGCATTCATAGAGTGCACTTAACGCATCTTACACATGCAACCATACAGTTGTCTGTCATCCACTTGTCGATTACAATTACCATCTTGAAACGTGGATTTGCAAAAGTGAGAGGCTCTCAACGTCTCATCCTATTTCATTTGCAACCCCTTCTCAAAACTTTTGGAATGTGACAACCAATTCACGGTATTTTTCAACAAGAAAGTATTCTTGGGTTTTAGTTAAAACTAATTAGCAGGAATAGGGATAGTATTCAATGTATTCAATTTTATGTAACTGAAGGAGGAGTTGTATAAATGTGATTCCTTAGAGGCATTTGAGAGCAAGAGGGCTTCAAGCCCTCTCCCGGGCTTCATGGTTGCCTAAGGCTGGATGTAATCTCCTGGTTCCTAATAATAGAATGATGTTGCCATTGTCCCGTAGATGTTTCCCTCACCCTGGGGGTTTTACCACATAAATAGCTTGTCTCCTGTGTGACTGTTTTCTATGCATGTTTGTGCTGTAAATTAATTTTTTGTGGGTTCTAGAAGACAACAAGTGGTATCAGAGATTCGAGGTGAGAGATTTATCTCCTGGAGGTGAGATATTTCTCTGTTGGTGTGTGAAGTTGCAGAACGAGATTTCTATGCGGTAGTTTCACAGAGGCAGATCTAGATCGGGAGTTTTTCCTCTGTGTGTGGAGGACGTCATGGTTCATGTCTGAGAATCAGTCGATGCAGACTCAACTGTCAATTATGAGTCGATTGGAACAGGCATACTGTGGCACCATTGTTTAATAATATATGCACATTCTAGACCGCGATAAGTGTAATTGGCTGAAGGAAAAGATTGAGACAGTGGATCCACAAAGCGTGGATGAGTCATGGGATAATTTTTTCCACAATTTTTGTTGGGTTGGCATCAATGTCCCCGGGCATCTCCGGGCAGACGATCTAGGAGATTTGGAGGTTGATTTGATGTTTGATCTGATGGAGTTGCTCCTGTCTATGGATATACAGGTAGTGATGTTGCCTATGGCGGCAAAATTGACAATGGTTACATGCAATCAAGTAGTGGCTATGGGCCTCCTTTTGGTGGAGCTAGTGCAGGAAGTTATGCAGAAGGATACAGGGATGCACATGTATATTTCTTTCTCCAAATCACTATGAAAGACACAACTATCGGTCATGCAAGAGGTTTTGGGTTTGTGGTCTTTGGAGACCCTTCTGTTGCAGATCGAGTTATTCAAGAGAAACACACTATTGACGACAGAACCAAAAAGTTCTGGATAGAGCGAGCCACAAAGGCGACATGTAGGCTGCTCATGAAGTGGAAGGCCGCGGAGGGACACGCTAGTGGCCTGCGTGTGTCTACGTTTGAGATCTATGGTGGATTGGTTGTTGATGTCCTGCTAATCTGCAAAGAAAATCATGGATATGTAACTGGATCTTGATATCTGTTGTTCAAATTCTTGCATCTCCGTCAGATCTGAGGCTAGATTGTTGTTGTTTGGAAGGATGCGCAGGAGGACAAGAGGAGTCATGATCTATGTGTTGGAGAGAAGGCTTTGTGAAGTTTGTGCGAAGGAGAACATGTTTGAAATAGAACCATTGTTGCACTGGCAGACATGATCATGGCAAATCTCAGCACAAAGGCGAGATGCATTGGACACCATGGATTGATAGATCCAGGCAAATCGAAGGTCAAGCATTGATTAAGGTTGCGAGATCGAGGCCCGTTGTAGCCATTGAGGATGCATGGCTTATTTGGGTATGCCCAGTGCCTACAACGAGTCTGTTTCTTGAAACGCAATACGTATAGTAAAATTATAATAGTGTTGGTATCGATGGGATTTCAAGAATTATATAATGCAAGTGCCTTGGGAATTATATAATGCGCCTTGGCCATATTTATTCCATTAAAGCTCTCTATTCATTTTCACTTGTATTTGAAGGTTGATTTTATTTATTCCATATGTAGAACCCACACATTTTAATAAGAGGGTTCGATTCTGATAAATACGTGAGATATGCATTGATTTGGGGTCGGAAACTAAGTTAGTCTAATGCAATTTGATAGCGTTGCGAGGTTCATTGGGTTTTCATAATCTAGTGGAGAATGGACAGAGTAAGTACCGATCCAGCATGGAGGAGCAAGAAGATTTGAAATGAAGATTGGAAACTAAATGTGTCAGTGCTGCAAGATTGATTCGAGCGTGCTGGTGCACCCTTATCGATTGGGTGCATTTATTCGCTAATCAAGGTGTCCAGATGGTAAATGGCAATGGAGCGATGGTAAAGTCACTGTGAATTATTTATTTATTTTGGAGTTGTAAGCAATTACATGTAATTGGGCATATGGCTATAAGACCTGAATAGGCATGCGTACCCCTTGTATTTTGTCGGTAAAGTCTAGACATAGGCTTAGGTGATAGGGGGTTGGTTTCAGGTCGGTCCATGATATTGCATGTAATGAAGCTTGTTCAAAGGCTTGGGGAACTCTACGGAAATCGGCCTGGAGGTGAGCGTTGAACACTTACTTGGGCGACTTGGCTGGATTTGGTCAAGGGGATGCTCGTGTTAAGTTGGAGCATAGAGACTCCATTGAAAGTTGCCTTGAGCTGGTGACAAGCTCACTTGGATGGCTTCATCTATTTTTTGGCGAAGGTCTCGAATACAGAGTTCGAGGTGGAGCACTGAAGGTGCTCAAGATCGCGACAGGAGAGTTGTTTGCAAAGCTCAAGTAATTATTGTATGGTCTGAAACTCGAGCAGACAAGTTTGTACAAGATGTTGAATCCTTCATGGTGAGCCAAGTTTTACAAGAAGTGACTGTAACCATTGCGTTTATGGTACTCAATATCTTGGTTTTTAGATTGTTGACAGTATGCTTATAGCAAGCAGTAGCATGGCTAAGATCAGTAGGTTGGTTCAGTTGACTTGGACATTAGAGATGAAGAATCTGGGAGTAGCAAAACAATCTTGAGAATAGAAATTCACAGAGACGAGATTGATGGTAAGGTTTGGGTTATCACAACTTGAGTACATGGTAACGATATTCAATAAATTCGGTATGAATGATGTGAAACTAAAATCTTTTTTGGCTTTCCATTATAAGCTTTCTTCAGGTTTGTGTCCAAGTGATGAAGAAGAAAAGGGTTATATGTCTCATGTATAGTGTGCTAGTAGAAAGATTAATGATTGCGATGAAAGGATGAGATATTTCACGTGCAGTTGGTGTTTTCAGTGGTAACATGACAAATCCAGGGGGAGCAATGAAATGGGTGCTTCGGTTCTAAAAGAACCTATCTTCAGCTTGCAAGAAGGTGATGAATGGACAATGGCAAGACATCAATTTAATTGTTGTCAAGGTGGAGATTGTTGGAATGTGACAATAATTCACGGTTGTTTTCAACAAGAAAGTATTCTTGGGTTTAGTTAAAACTAATTAGCAAGAATAGGGGCAACATTCAATGTATTCAATTTATGTAACTGAAGGAGGAGTTGTATAAATGTGAATGCCTTAGAGGCATTTAAGAGCAAGGGGGCTTCAATCCCTCTCCTGGGATGCCCAATTGCCTAAGGATGGATGTAATCTCCTCGTTCCTGATAATAGAATGATGTTTCCATTGTCCGGTGGATGTTTCCCTCACCCTGAGAGTTTTACCACGTATTTTTTGTGGGTTCTAGAATACAACAAAAACCAGTTATAATTATGTTTCTTCTTGTGCTTGAAGGTGCAAATACTTTAGTGAGACAATGGTCGAAGCTACTTATAATGTCTAGGGACAATATTTGCTCTCCGTCTCAATGGTTGAAAGCTTGAAATGTGGATTTGCAAAGGGAGAGGTTGTTAGCCTCTTGTCTGCATACAGACGCTCTTTGTAGTTCATTTGCAACCCCCTTATCAAAACCATTTATAATTATGTTTCTTTGTTTGCTTGAAGTTGCAAATACTTTTGTGAGACAATGGTTGAAGTTGTTGTGTAGTGTAGTGACTGTATTAATTTAAGTCTATTAATTTCATAAACTGAAACAGTAACTTCTACTTGATTGCAGAAAACTCAGTAATTTCTTTTAATTCAGCATATACACATGTTAAATTAATCAATGAACAACAATTTCATAACAGAATAAAAATTACTTAACAAAATAATACAAATTTACCTCTTCCTGATGCTAATTTCTCCGTTGACCCGGTTGTCCATCCCGCTGCTTTGTTGCTGCCTAATGCGCTGACCAACTCTGCCCAAACCGTGTTTCCTCCCTGCCAGCTAGGAGCAGCCTATCCGGCTTCCTAGCTCTAGGATATCGTAAGGCTATCCTGGCCCCCGTGCCCAAAACCCCCAACAAACCGGTGCCCCCGTAATGATCCTCCCAGACTGCAGAACTCCAACTCAGAACTAGAAAATCCAAAAAACCCTGAAACCAGAACTCTCTCCCTCTCCAAAATTCTTCCTCCCCCAATAATGCCTCCTCCTCCTCGTAAGACTCCTCTTGTCATATCCCCTCCACCGACTCTCTTCCCGCTCATTAATATCTTATACTCATATTTAATGTCTTATCCCCTTATTAATATCCTATCCTCATATTTAATGTCTTATCCCCTCCCGCGTACGTAAATCATTTAATTAAACAAATTAAAATTATTAACCCTTTTAAATTTATTACCCTGGTCATTCAATGTGATAGGTAATTAATTTATTTATTTAATTAATTAATTAATCATAAGTTATAACAATTAATTAATTAATTAATATTTAATTAATATTATTATGCCAATCTTTGTTTAAGTAAAACCATGTTAGGACAATTAATTACCTAATTAATTTTGCTTAATAATCCCTAAGCATATATTCAATTAGGGTTGTTACATACACCCACCCTTCAGGAAACTTCGTCCTGAAGTTAAGGTATCTTATGGTACAAAGGAAAAGAAACATGGTTCACACATTCATAACAATTAAGGTATCTTTATGGTACAAAGGAAAAGAAACATGGTTCATACATTCTATACCACCAACCCACATTATCAAGAAGGTTAAGAAGACTCATACTGCATTTTAGTGCGTATGGTGTACAAGAAATGATGTGTGTAGCTAGTACATACAAGTCTCGCATGTACTAATAATCAAAACTATCATCCCTTAGTAATTTACGTATGCATCCAACCCAGCCAAATAAAGACTAGTCTTTTATGTTGAAAACAAACTCAATCAATTGTTTGAGAACTTTAATTCATTATTATCCGTTCAACACCTATTAAGACAATCAGGTTTAGTTACGTGAATTAGGAATAATCTATATATACACATTTTTTTTTTTTTTGAAGGAAAACATTAAATTCCACCACAAGACAAATTCCATGTCTTCAACTATTTCTACTCATCCTTCCTCCTAACTTTACTTCCCATCTCCATTCCTATCCTTTCTCTCAAGGATCATCTTGGAGCACAACTATATTGACCTAACTGAATAGAACCCTGTAGCCGAAGTGTCACATTCTAATTCAAGCTTCCCTAGCAGTATCCGACAAATATCACACGCCTTGGGGATGGAATTAACAATCGCCCTCCCAGACTTCTTCGTGTTTCTGAGGATACACTATGGGAAATGCCTCCACCCCTCCTAATCATATAACTAGGTCTACACCCTCCACTTGAATATACAAGGCACTGCAAGGTTTTGAGGTTTTGTCATCAAGCTTATCTCATGTTTTGGGAAGGTTATCACCTCTAAATCCCGTGCACCGGTCCACATATCATAGAAATGCATCCCAAAACCAATATAATTTCACATACTATATTCATGTTTCATAATGTTTCTCGGCTAGTGGTCAAGATATCCACTTTCATCATCATTACGCTGGCTATTTCATAGCCCATAACTCCTAGACATTAGTCCTGTAGGAATACAAACTCATACATTTCTATGCATTATCATCATGCACTGGTATACAATCATCATTTCAATTTGTATCCTGATACCAATAATCTAACATCAAGTTTTCAAGTTAGAAACATATCTCATAATACCCCATAATTCAATTTCTACACCAATTCATAAGATTATCATTGGTTTCAACTTAATTGATAATTCAATTTCGACACCATTCATGAGAATTTTTAGATCATTGGTCAAACTAATGTAACCAGAAGGAAGTTAAAGTTATTGATAAATTGTCGCTTCAACTAATAGTCCATCTACATTGGAAAAAGTAAAGATGAGGGATTTTGTCAATCTAGAGGTAGATTCCTTCTATGTAACAAGAAGCATGCCTTCTTTGGTACTTTGAAGTTGACCATTAACATTGGTTTTTCATAAAAATTCCTAGATTCATTTGTAGATAATGAAGAAAAAGATGTAGAATGCTAGAGTCCCAAGTCTGAGGAGAAAAAATATACCTCTGTGCTCTATTGTGCTCGTGCACCACTCAAACCCAAATCGAATATGATAAAGAGAAAGTTACTTGGAATTCTTGTTGAAGAATTTACATTCTCTTTGATTCTGATCTATACTATTTGATTGGTTTAGATCTTGCAAATCTCAATGACCAGAGTATGAAGAGAAAATTCCTCCCATAATGTCTAACAACTATGTGAATTAGGATTTGAATCGATAGCTTAATGGACAATAGGCTCCATTTTCAACCATGGTTGAATAAAACGGAAAATTGATACACAAATTGAATAGTGCATGTTTAGTAAGGTCTTGATGATCATAATCATGATGCATTTGTTCTTTCTGATGATCATGATCCTTATTCATATATTTGTTGTTGAGATACATAACTAGCTTCCTGATAGAGATCCATAGCTAGAATCACCAAAGTAAGAATGCATATAAGAATACATAAGTGGAGTAATTCCATACCCAGGAGTAGCATTTCCTGGTCCAGTTAAAAATGCACGAGCAATTCAAAATGTAGGATGAGAAGATCCTATATAGCCACCACCACCCTTAGCACCCCCTTCTGGGTTTAGCTCTTGTTCGAGAGCCATATTATGCCTTTCCATATTGAGAACCAACTTATGATGTGTATGAGCTAGTCCCTTATGATCAAGACCCGACAGTAGATCCATAACTAGTAGTCAATCAAGAATATGTGCATTCCGAGAGCCAGGCCCACTCGACATTAACTAATGAAATAAAATGGACTATATCAACCCTCGAAAGAATCTTTGGACTCTGCAGGTACACAAATTTTTCCTCCGCATCTTTTTGGGATTTGGTAAGGTACACAAATTTTCCTCTCCAACAACCTCTTGAAATGCTAGGTCATCAAGTGAAAGAATCAGTCCAACGATTGCATAGGCTAAGCCCAAGCCCATGATTCCACGAATGCTTCAACCGTAAGGTTGGTTAGTTTCTACTCTAATAATAATATAATAACCTAAATTCCTGATATTAATCACACCCTTGAAATAAAATATTCCAAACATACAAGTACCTTGGTGGGAAGTAAGATTAATCATTTGGATTCACAATATAGAAGGATTTATAAAGAGCAACTTTGTAAATTTGTAAACTGAATTTTCCTCCATGAACTTGCATTGTTTCTGAGAAATGCAACATTATTAGAGGAAAATATACATTAAAATCATACACATGTATCATTATTGTAGTAGAAATATCTTGAAAACACATACATTAGACATTATTTTTTGTGAGATGAGGACTGAATACTGTTGAGTGAGCTTCAGGGTTATGAAAATATTTAGACGCCAGGTGTGTCAAAAGATATTGGTATAGATAGAAAGAAGAATGCCTACTCCTTCGTTCTACACCCCAGAGCTGCAAGTTAACAAACAAAAACCTGTGATGACACCTTTGTTTGTATTCACATTCATGAACTCCTCGAAGTTGGTCCGCCATGGTATAATTCTTTGGATTTTTCTCATCTTACCATCAAAAGCAATGAAGAAAATTAGTCTCTTTATATTCAAATATGAAAACTTCTTGTAAGGATATATAATTGATTGATATAGGGCTTCTACTATGATTCTTAACAAATTCATGATAACGTTGGATATTTAGCTAGGTCGGCGAACCCTTTTACTAGAGCTTTGGTAATAAACCTATTTAAAAATCACACAGAGGAACCCATACTGAACTATATCAACTCACTTCTCCCGAAATTGTAAATGTACACATACCTATTGATTTGTTTTGTTGTTAAATTCTTCCATTGGACTTATCCACTCTGATGTCAGCTTTGAAGGAAATTCAATCATGGGCTTTATGAGGGACATCCTTAATGCTGGTGTAATTCATATAAGCAATTTTTTGAGCTTGTTGTTGGTTTCGAGAGAAATTATAGTACACTAACGTGTGTTCATTAAGCATGCATATGTAAGGCCCACGATGAAGGATAAGGTTCTAGGTGAGAATGTGCATGCAAATCTCCATGGATTGCCACAATACATGCATCGACTACAACTACCATCCACTGCACAGTTTACGTGGATATTTTTTAAATTTTAATTAATGATTTGTGATGTCTAAATAAATAGGATAAAAAATTTCAACACTTAAAGGTTAATTAACTAGCATCACAACTCCTAACCCAATCACAAAATTAAATTATCAAATTGAAAATATAATAATTATTTATTGTTTCAAAATAAAAACAATAAATTAGTTTTTCATAACATTGAGAAATATTTCATAGAACTCCCAAATGAACAGGTTAACAAGCTGTCAATGATGATTGACCGCCACGCTAAATCTAACCTCTGAAAACTGCTTTTATATCCTCACACCACACCATTTTAAATGGGAGGATATAACCAAAAGCTAATCTGAATGATTTACATAAAATATGTTAAGATAAATAGATTAGAATATGTCAAATTTCCTAACATATGAGAGTTATGAAAGATGGATTCCATTAAATATTTACACACTTACAAAAAACATTTATTAATTATTGGAATTATTACCATAATTCAACCAAAAAATATAATATTTATTAGAATCTATAAAAATGGATCCTCAACGAGGCAAGTTCCTTTCACCACAACTAATCAAAGCTATGATACCACAAATGACCTAGAAAATAGGGACACAATCCCTTGCAAGTTATTTTTCCCAATAAAATTAGACATGCAGAGTCTAAGTGCTCTCACCACCAAGGCTAGTCTAAACCTTCCTTTATTTTCAAGGTTCAATAGGTCTTTTTCAAGCTAACACGACCCATATTTTAATCGCTCCTTAAGAATATGAGCCCTCTCAACATTATTACAAATAAAATAGCCTTCAAGCACAACGATAAAATTTTTCTAACACTTAACACATCAAACACATAAGAAAATAGCATTCAAGCACAATGAAGCAATTTCTCTAACACTTAACAAATCAAACACATAAGAAAGAAAATTGAACATTCATTCTTCACCTCAAATGACTTCTTACTATCTACAATCAAAACACTAACATTTTAGCCAAAAACAGAAAATTAGTCTTTTACTTATAGTTTTTGCTTCTTCTTATTCTTCCCTAAGTTGTCTTTTGTTTTACTTCTCTCCTTTAATTTCCTCCTCTTCCTCAAATTTATTACCCTCACCAAAAAGATTGAGGCTCATAATATTACCTTCACTTCTTTGATCCTAAAAAAGGATAATACAACTACTTTTGAAAAGTTTTAGATGATATCCTTATGCAACTACATCTACAAAATCATTTCAAAGGTCATAACACGAAGACTCAAAAAAGGTCATTTGAAAACAAATTTTAGATGAGAAAATTGAGATTTTGGAAGGGTAACAAATCAATGAGGCCATGGGATTGAAAATAAAGTGTACACTTGATCGAGGCTTTACTTGAGAATCCTCCTTATTCATTTATTTTTTTTATCATAAATTTGTTATATGGGTGATGTGGTGAATTACCTTTACACCCTTTGTTTTCGTAATCAATGGGGAAACATC
>SNQJ01S0143647.1:0-24422 GCA_010110895.2 Picea sitchensis
TATGACTCATCAAGATGTACCAACATCATCAACTATACACCTCATGTATGTGCCAACTCATCAACTACTTGTCTCAACCATGTACCCAACATGTACCTCAACCAAAATCCCTCATCAATTTTATCATCCAAATCTGATTTGTAACTCTATAATAGACCTGGTGTATATGATCACATAAATGCAAACATTTCTTAACTTTAACAACAAGAGACTAGCATTCTATCAAACTTTACTTTAGTCTCACATGACTAATTTTGGATTAGTCAACAACCCTAACTTGCAATAATCATAACTATGTACCTGTAATGAATAAAGATCTGAAAATGGTACACAGTGTTCTTTAGTGTCTTTTATGCAATTCCTCCAGATTTCACTACTTGGAACCTCTCAGAAAATGAGTTATAGCAAAAATGGCATATATTGTTGAATTTTGGCTTATTCTAGAGAGAAAACTTATAGAGTGTGCCCCACACAGAATATTTGTTGTATGGATTTGAAAATTTTACACCTAATACTAAAGATTGTACTCTAACCAATACATTTGGTCTTACTAAATTTGGGTCTGTTATGAAGAAGTTATGACATTTTTACCTGAAACACATGTTTTAGACTAGTTTCAGGACTAGCCACAAACCCTATTTTCCACGGCGTGTAACTCCAAAAATACAATGACCCACAAGCTGAAATTTGTATCACAACTACTTGGATATGTTTCCTCAATGGCCTCCCAATTTCACGGTCTGAATCATTATAGAAAAAAAAAAAATATTTTGAAAATGGTGAGATGACCTATAAATAACATACCTTAGAAAGCATCATCAAAAGAATTTATCCTCCCTTGAATTTCGGCCTTCTTTACTTCACCTTCCCTTTGAAATTCGGCTTAGATATCCTTTGGTTACCTCATTCACTTGTAGATATTCAATATGCTCAAGTTTGATTAAAATGAGAGAGCCTTGCCTCTTATTTATACTTTCATGTAGCTTCCTCAAGGAGTTACCTTTTAACCATCTTAACCCACATTCCTTATTTCAGGGTTAACCCACTTTTAACCACTTGTCCAATTAGTAATTTCTCCATTAACTTTATTATTTAAATAATTTATTTTGTATCCACTCTCACTTATAGTACACTCATCACTTCACTTTACCTCAAGGGGTTACCTTCTAACCTTCTTAAACCACTTTCCTTATTTTAGGGCTAACCCACTTCTAACCACTTGTCCACTTAGTAATTTCTCCATTAACTTTATTATTTAAATAATTTCTTTTGTATTCACTTTGAATGATAGTACACTCATCACTTCACTTTATTAATTACCTTCTAAAATCTCTTAAACCACTTTGACTACTTTGACCTTTTGGGGCTTCTAGATGACTCATGAGGGTTCTCCAACTTCACATAGCCATAACTCTCTAACCGTGAGGAGTTATGTGACGTTCCACATACCACCGGAAATGGAATGACATGTATTATCCATCTAGAATAGTCTTACCTATAAATATATCAAAACTCATACCATTATCCATCAAACAAACTTGGGTCCATTACCCAAACCTTTGTGCTACCGGAATTTGCTATCGAACTTTCTTCAAGGGTTGAAATCAATGACAACAAACCCAAATAATCAACAATTAAACATAAATTCATCTGCCAAACATAGTCAAATGGTATTGAGTGCTTTTGCATCCAGTTCTTCCCATTCCTCATTCGGCAT
This sequence comes from Picea sitchensis, assembly GCA_010110895.2. NCBI lineage: Eukaryota > Viridiplantae > Streptophyta > Pinopsida > Pinales > Pinaceae > Picea > Picea sitchensis. Next base: position 1,718 of record SNQJ01S0143647.1, read on the forward strand.
GCTTGTCAATTTCTTTGTCCTGCCCGCCTGTGCTTTTTGCAACCCTTGTTGCACTAGTAGATATCGCTTCTTGAGCTTCCAGAGCTCAAAGTTGTTTTTACCACTGAACTTTTCCACTTCAAACTTCAATCTCTAAACCTTCACCATTTGCATAAATCGCCCCAAAATGCCACATCTTATAAACTGAGCTCTTTTAAAAATGGAGGAATAATTTTTATAGTTCAAAAAATGGATCCTTAAATAAGGTCCAAGGTTGAACCAAAAAAGGTTTCAAATCATAAATAATTAAATATATATGTGTGTGTGTGTGTGTGTGTGTGTGTGTGTGTGTGTGTGTGTGTGTCCACCTTACATATATAACATACACCTTTTTAAAAACAATCCATATATAATATACCTCCACTCCTTAAGCAATTATTTAAAATAATGCTTGTGCATTATACAAAAAAAACATCTGCTTTCGTACCTTCTCTGCCATAAAATTTGAGTTATGTGCAATTTAAAAAATTACCAACCCATCGTCATACCTTGAAAATTGTATGTTAATTGGAGGACGCTCCTCCACAAGTATGCACAGGGCATCCGAACACCCCTCTCCCCATGCACAGAGCGTGTCTTGGATGCTCCTCTCCCTGTGTATAGGAAGCATCCCTCTCTGGACGCTCCTCCAGCCAAAAGACAAGTGTGTCTAGATTAGAAAAATGCATTTTTTGAAGGTAGGGAGTGGCGGACGCTCCTACAACACTCCTTAGGTAGCGTCCGGGTAAGAAACAATGTACCTTCTGCAAAGCATTTGTCCTCCAGCGCTTGGATCAAATTTATTTGCTCGTATCTAGAAGGAATATGCTTGGATTGCTTGGTGCACCTATTGCACCTGCTCTGATACCACTTTTTGTTCTGGCACAATTACAAAACAGAGCAATCAGCAATCACACAAATTAACATGACATTTTTACGTGGTAAAACCCTATATAGGGAAACATCCATAAGACAATGATATTCAGTTTATTTATCATTCAAGGGAGATATTACATCAGCCAGACCAGGCTTACACACACTCAACCTCTCTCAAATCGAGTTGCCTCTATGGGTGTACATGGATTTATAGCATCTCCTAAATAGTTTATAAAATTGATTACATTAATTTGGATCCACAAATTCAGTGATTTGTTTCAAGTACTAACTAAATAAAAGGAGCCACTAAATCTGCTACAATTCACAAAATCATGGGAAATTGGTTGGCATATCTCAACAGGATTTTGGGTTTGTGATGGCAGCCAAATAAGTAAGTAATGCGAGTAGAAAAGCAAGCCTAACCGAAGACATTCTTGTTGATTGTAAAGACATTGTTGCGGGAACTAGATATCTTAATTCTATAATCAATATTATGCTTGCAAATTAATTATAGAAGCTTTGAACATTGAATGTATTATATAGGACTAAAATGCGTGAAACGACAAAAATGGCATCATTGTTGTTGCAAATAGTAAGGCCTTTGTATATTATATTTTTAGATCTTGGCAAAAGGATAATTTTTTCTCAAGCAATAGCTGGCATCTCTACTATATTAAAAAAAAATGGATGTTTTACGAGATGCGCAATCATTTGTAGTAGCATCTCCACGTTCCCAACGGAACTTGCATCAGATAATGTGTATGATGTCAATTTTTCTCTTTAAAGTATCCATCACAAATATTATATCTCTTCTAATTGATATGCACTACACCATAAATCTAATCGATTGGAAACGTAATTCTCTCTCATCAATAGCCCATGAGTTGCTTGTTATAGTAACATAATTACATCCTCTAATTAATTTGTATTTCTAACTTCTTCGGTTACTAGTAGTTCGTTGGAGTAGTTGATTACCATTGTAACTAATATATTTATCGATGGTGTTGGTGTTGTCAGGATATTAGTTATGTAAATCATTTGTGTATTTTTTCATTTCTATTGTGGTTGTAGAAACAATCAGATACCATTTTCTCATTTTTTCTTTGAACAAAAAATTGTTATCAAAGTGATTAGAATCTGCCTATGGAAGCAAGAATCGGTATATTGCAAGGAGAAAAACATAGATTAATCAAGAATCAGGTCCACTGTTAGGAACATCATGTAACTTTTTTGAAAGAAGAATCAATGAGAAAGGATCACCAGGGTGAAGCGATAAATACAAGAAGGGAGCCTTGCAGTCATAAGTTTTATTTATTTAATCTGGGTGAATTACAATTGTGCCTTAAAAACTTTTAGGTTTACATAGAAAGAACATTGTTAGGGCTTTTCATAAGCTTCATTTAAAAGTATTGATTGAATATTTATTTAAGGAATTTGTTTACTTGTGTAATGGTAGAAGTAATTTTGATTTTGGAGAATTCGAGGTTATTTTTTCAAAGTAGAAGATTCATTTTATAAAATTAAAAATATTTTGTAAAGGAAAAAAGGAAATCTAAATTTAAGGGGAGCCTCATAATTTTGAAGAACAATATATATACAGTGGTCATATAATTATATGTTTTTTATATTATAGTTATTTGGACCGAAAGCATTAGTGAGATAACTATTATAAAGTGTTCTAATTTTTTTTTTAAAATGGCTTCCTTGTTGAGATTCCCACTTTCACAAGGAATAATTATGAAGTGTGGTAAATAAAAATGATGAATTTGTTTATGTCTCATGGTGTTTGGTATTATGTATCTTGTGGGTATACAAAACTAGGGAACTAGGCAGCCGAAAAATCCCTAATGAATGCCCAGAGAAATCAATTAAGAGAACACGGAACAAAGGATGAAAAGACATTGGATTACATCTAGAATGCTTTGGATGACACCATCTTTCCCAAGATTTCTCGTGCGAAGTTTTTCAAAACCACCTAGGATATCTTGGAAAGCACCTATCTAGGTGCCACCAAGGTGAAGACATTGAAACTGAAAACTTAAAGAAGAAGCTTTGAAACTCTAAAAATGAAGGAATCGGAGTCAATAGATCAGTACATGACCCGAGTAAAGACCATTGTAAATTCGTTGAAGACATACGTTGAAGATATATTCTCGATCAGAATATTCGAGAAGGTTCTCATAAACCTATCTAAAAAGTTTGATCATATAGTAGCAATGATGGAAGAAGCAAAATATTTGAGTCAGCTCTTTGTAGGTGAATTGATAGGGTTTGTTCTCTCTTATGAATCTAGAATCAACAGAAATGACCATTCCTTGCTTGAAAATGCATTCAAGAATTAGATTTTTCTTTCCATGGGCATAGGAAGATCAAGAGGTAGAGGCAGAAGCCAAGAAGACATTGAAGAAGATATAGAACAAGAAAGAAGGAGCGATGGAAAAGGCTGAAAGAGAACTCAGAGGTATAATAAATCTAAGATCAAATGTTTTTATTGCAATAAAATAGGTCATTACGCTAGTGAATGTAGGAAGAAGCAGGTTAACCTAGGAAAATAGAATGCCAATTATTTGAATACATCTTAGAACAATGAATATGTTTTGTTCTTTACTCATCTTGCTTCCCACAACACCTCAAATAATGTATGGATTTTAGATAGTGGATGTAGTAATCACATGACTGGAAATAGAGATTTGATTTCGAATTTGGATGAATCAGTAAAAAAAGAAGTTAAATTAAGCACAAACTCTCATGTAAAGGGTAAAGGAGTGGTCAATATCATGAACAAATAGGGCCAACAAAAACACATATCAAATGTGTTATATGCCCCAAATTTGAAACATAATATGACTAGTGTTGGCCAACTCTCTTAGAAAAGGTACAATGTAATTTTAAAGGGAGAAGAGTGTTTCATTAATGATAAGCCTCCAAGTAAGAATTTGATTGTTAGAATTCAAATTACCAAGAACCGTATGTATCTTCTTGTTATGGCTTCTGACAATAAGGATACTTCATTTTCCCAAAAGGAAACCTTTATGGATGATTTCTGGTTATGGTATTCTAGATATGGTCATCTTCATTTCTCTGGTTTGAAGTTGTTGCATCAGAAAGAGATGGTAGGAGGTTTTCCTCCCATCCATGAATGAGTTGACACATGTGAGTGTTTCATTATTGCATAGCAACATACGGACAAATTCCCTAGAGGTGTATCCCATAGAGATAAGGAACCCTTAGATATGGTTCATACTGACTTGGGAAAACTAACGCAAAGTCGGTTTCTTGGAGTAAGTTATTATTTTTAGACATTCATTGATGACTATAGTAGAAAGACCTAGGTGTAATTCCTTCAGAGGAAATCAAAATCATTTGTCAAGTTCAAACAACTCAAACCACTAGTCGAGAAATAGAGTAGCTACGAGATTAAAGTGTTGAGATCAAGCATACAAGGATAATATGATTTGAATGAGTTTAATGTTTTTTGCAAGGAACAAGGAATCAAATGACAATTCATGGCTAGATATACATCGCAACAGAATGGTGTACCCTATTGGAAAATTTATTGTCATTGATGTCAACTCTAGAGGAAGTCTAGAAGCTTCTAGAAGTAATGGGTATAATTGAATAATTCTCCAAAGTGGTCCCCTTATGGCGTAGCTTTGAGCATGGCCCTCATGGGAAGACACTTTGAATAAGTCTACAAGAAACCCAAAGGTGTGGTCATGAGGCCCGAAGTTGACTAAGGAAAATGAGGTTGAAGACTACCCCAAGTGTATACAAAACCCTCATTAACAAATAGTCATCGTCATATTATTTCTAACGGTAGATGGTACGCCACATGGTTCCTCACAGTTGAGGAGTTATGATATCATGAAGTTAGAAGCCTCGATGAATGGTTAAGAAGCCCCTAAATGGTTGCAACAAGAAGTCACAATTCATTAATTAAAGGGTAAAATGGTTATAACAAGAAAGTACAGGTCAACCCTAAAGTGAAGAAAAGAATTCACTTGGAAAAGTATAAATACACCTTAAGAAGCCTCTCATATTTAAAAAAAAATTCAATGATTATCTATCTTTCAAGTGATATTTTGGTAAGTATTTTGTAGTGAATCTGAGGAAGCAGATCTGAGAAAGAAAGGAGTGAAATTTTTGGAGTTGCAAAGAAGGAAGGGTTTCAGGAAACCCTAGTTTAGCTTACCCCCTCGGGTCAAGCTACTAGTGTCCTGCGAGGCACCCCCACAGGTTGTTTAGTGTCTATCATGTGAGGCCCCATGTGATATCAGGCATCTGTCCAGTGAGGCTAAGATAGATTTGATGAAGGATGCATGGTTCAGGTTGCAGCAAGATATGATGATACAACAAGGTTGCTACAGGATCTGAGATGGTATGTATCAGTTGTTTCTTCATGAGTAAATGTATGTCTTTCATGTGCTTGGTTGAGGCTTGTATCATGGAATTTATAGCACATGATTAAGGAATGTCTTGGAGGGCCTTCTTGGTAAATGGTTGAGCATCATGTCTCGGTGATATTGATACATGCTTGAGACATATCCTTGGTACATTGTGTATGGATGTTATGGTTCATTGTTAGATGCACATCTTTGTGATATTGACATATATTTGAGGCACATACTCAGTATATGATCTTGGTTTTTATTTGAGGCATATTGTTGAGACATTTACACATCTTGGATACATGTCATATGGTATGGTACAGGTTCTGGTACATGGTTAATGTACATGGTATGGTACAGGTTTTGGTACATGGTTGATGTACATGGTATGGTGATGGTTTTGGTATCTATATGAATGGATCTGGTTATAGTTGGTTGATGATGGTATATCAATGAAAAAGATAGATATAGGGATAGATATAGGGACAGGGACATGGACAGGGAAAGTGACAGGTTGGATGATTGGTTGATCATCAGTTACAAGTTGATGTGACAGTGACAGTGGCAGTGATAATGATAGGTTGGTTGTTGTATCAGTGGTAGTGGTAGTTACAGATTTATCAGTGGTAGTGATAGTGATTCCAAACTTATACTTTAGGGCAGCAGGATGGGGAAAGGAAAGGGTTTTGTAGCCTCCTTCCGGTTGGTGCCGGAAAATTCAGGGAGTTGGAGCTTCCTTCAGGTTGGTGCCTGTAAATCAGGGGGTTGTAGCCTCCTTTTGGTTGGTGCCGAAGAATTCAGGGAGTTAGTTCTTCCTTCAATTTGGTGCCTGTAAATAAAGGGGTTGGTGCCTCCTTCCAGTTGGTGTTGGATAATTTGGAAGTTGGTGCTTCCTATGAATATAATCTTTGACATATAAGAAAGCATTTTCTATTTTTCTCCCATTTGGGTTTCCACACAAATTATGGTGTATTGTGTATCTGTGGTTATTTGTTATGCTCTTTTGATTGATAATACTCATGATATATTGATGATATACTATTGATAAAGTTAATGTTTACATGTTATGATTAAAATTGGTAAAAAAAATCATAATATCGATTCACCCCCCCTCTCGGTATTCCAACAATTGGTATCAAAGTTGGTCCTTCAAAAACAATAGTCTAACCACTGGAAGGAATATCATGGAGTATTCTAAAATTGGAGTACCACATTTTGATGGACAGAACTAATCCTTCTCTAGCATAATAATGAAAACATGTATACAAGCACAAGGATTTGATGTTTGGCAAGTAGTAGTAGATGGATACACAACACTTGCCACTACTCCAACAGACAGAGAGGGAAAGAAACTCAATGAAAACAATTCGAGGGCCAAAAATGTGAATTTGAATGGTATAGAACACTTAGTATATGTAAAGGTTATGCATTGTGATTCTGCAAAGGATATTTGGGACAAACTTCAAAATATCTATGAAGAAGATGTTAAAGTAAAGGGGGCCAAGATTCAAACCTACAGAGGAAAGTTTGAGCAATTGAAGATGAAGGAAGATGAAGACATTACAACTTTATTTCTACGAGTTGATTAAATAGTAAATTTCATTAAAGGATTGGGAGAAGAAATCAAAGAATCGGTAATTGTTCAAAAGGTACTAAGATCTCTTCCAATGAGATTTGATCCCAAAATTTCAGCCCTAAAAGAAAGAGCAAATCTTGCCACATTAAGCATGGATGAGTTACATGGTATACTTATAGCCTATGAAATGAGGACAAAGCAGTATAATCCACCTAGGAAGGAAGCAACATTCAAGGCATCCAAGAAGACCATGAAGAATATGTTAGAAAAATAGGATCACGGAGCAATAAAATAAAAACAAATGCGGAAATAAAACACAGAATATACACGATACAATAGAGACACAAATATATGTGGTTCACCCAATGTGGGTTACGTCCACCATAGAAATTGTCAGGTCCTTCCTTTCTATTATCCAGTAAATGAAGGGATACAACCTACATGACACTCGTTGTAACTTCCTCTTCTTTCTCTCACAGTCTCCTCTCTCAGAATAAAATATTAGCAATGATACATAGCCGCAATACAATTCCCTCATAAAATAGGGCTTACTTATAGGGAAAAAAAAACCTAACATAAATTCTACCATCAGATATGTGACCTTATAATGAACGGTCTAGATTTATTATGAAATTACAATATACATTTACAAGGAAATTTTTCCTCTGGGGGGCCACTTGCCCCTGGACTCCCTAGTCGGGGGGGTGAGCCCCTCAGACCTCATGGGGGGGAAAGCCCCCTTACAACCCCCCCACATGGAGGGGTGTACATTCTTCATGGGGTATAAACATGGCTTAAAATAAATACCTATGAAAAAGGAAGATAATTAGGCTCCAAAACCAATAATCTCCCACTTGGAGATTGATCTCAACAACTCCATCGTTGGTGTATCTATTGGACTATGATCCTTCTTGGACCTGGAAAATTTCCCATCTTCACCTTCATTCTTGAAGACCAACTGAAACTGAGAAAGAACTTAGTTTCTCCCTGGTTACTCCCTTTGTTAACATGTCTGCAAGATTTGGGCTAGTATGTATCTTTTCCAACTTCAAATGTCCATCTTCCAAGATGGATCGTGTTGGCCCTTGACCAAGTTTTGAGGATCCTTGGTCATGTTTGACCTACTTTTGGTACTTTGATAGGCTGTCGAAGGCAGAGCGCAAGTCGAAGCAGAGATCGTAGGATCTCAGCTCCTTTTTAGGGATTTTTGGGTTTTGGGCTTATGTAACGGGTATGGGGATCTCGGCCCATGGGTTTACCCATGGTTAGGCCCTATTTGTAATGTATAAATAGAAATATAGGCGATGTAGAAAGTAGTTATTTCGATCTATGTGATTGAAGAGAGGCTAGACACTATTCCAAGTGCAACTTGTAAGTGCTTTGTGCATGCTATGTTGAGAACTTGCAGAACTAAGTGCAAGTGATTGTAAGAGACCGTGAAGAGGCTTTGTGTTGTAACTCAGGGAAGGAGGATATAGTGAAGTGAGTGCAGATCTCCTGTCCTCTATGGAGTAAGATTTCATGGCTCTGTGCATGTATAAGATTGACAGAAAGAAATAAAGAAGAAGAGTTGGTGGACGTATCCCTAGGGTGGGGGTGAACCACGTATATCTCGTGTTGTGATTGTTTTGTGCTTTATGGTTGTTCTCTTTCATATGTGATTAAATGCTTAGTGCATTGATATATGCTTAGAAGATTCTAATATGATAATTTAGTGCTAAATAATGTGAATGAATGTTAGATCTGATCTATGTTGGTATGTGTATTGCTTGAATCTAATGGATCTGTGTGAATATTGCGTTGATCTATTATTAGGGTTTAGCTACGTTGTAAACTAAGGTTGAATACTAATGAACTATAACTACTAAGTTCTTTGTTAAGGTGTTACAATCACAGATCTGTGTCCCAGGTAAGGTTGCATACATTTGGGTCTTGCAACCACCCCTGCCTCTACCTTAGGTGAGAGTTCATCTGCTTCGCAAGTGTTGCCAAAAGGGCTGGTAGTTAGGGTTTTGTTGGTGCATTGTTGTAACCATTTAACCCTAGGTCTACCCCTATGCCAACAAATGGTTCTGTTGTCGGGACCTGAAACTGTGATTGATGGGAACTAAAGGAAAGAGAAAGCTCTGTGCATAGATCTATTGCCCTAGTGCACAATATTATACTTGACCTGTGAAGCTTTGTGCCAAGAAGAAGAGTCAAGTCTGAAGAAAATAGGTAAGACCTGAAAGATTTTTGCTCTAATAAAGGTAACAACAGTGAAAATTTTTGATTTAAAAGGTAAGATAAGTGGAAATTTTTGTTTCAAAAGTATGGATCTAGGTATGTTTGATAAATTTTGTCCTAGCTTGAAAAGTAGGGCACAACTAGATGAAAGAAGTTTTGATATGAGTAGATCTGACAAAAATAGTGAAAGATATGTTATTCTTATGCATAGAAAGAATGTTTGGACTAACAAATGGATGCAGGATCCTAGAAAGAAACTTTTGCAGGTTAGCTACTATGATCCTAGTGCGCAGTACAGGAAAGGTTGGGGATCCTTTCAAAGAAAAATAAGATTAACCCTTTGTTACATTTGCAGAAGATCGGGACATCTGGCTAAGGAATGCCCTGGTAAAAGACCTAGTTGTCTTTGTTGTAAAGCTATATATCATGAAGCTTTAGATTGCTCTAGAATGATTGATAAGCTTGACAGAATGAATATGAGACAAGAAAACCCTGAGGAAGGTCATGAAACTGAGACCATGGAAGAACCCCAGAAAGAATCAGAGAATGTATTTCTACAAATGAAAGAAACCCGAAATGATCAGTGTAATATCAACTTATCAGAGATCTTCAAAGAAAAAGAATGCATTGAAGCAAGAATAGGAGACTTTGACATTGAATGTGTTCTAGATAAAGAAACACAGGTAAATATCATGACAGAAAGAACTTGGGAAACTTTAGGAAAGCCTGTTATGATTCATTCATTGGGAGGAATAGGATTATTTAGAGGAAAGATGATAACCCTATGTGGAAGACTCACCCATATATCTATGAGTTCTCATGGAACTTCAACAGAGGAATATTTTGAGATTGTTAAATTTATTGAGAATGGTGCCCCATTTGCTATATTACTAGGAAAACCTTGGATTGAAAAGGATCAGGCCAGAAGAAAAGAAGATTAAGTCTTAGAGCAGAAGAAGCAAGAATTAAAATATTTCATGACTAGGAGGATAGCACACTTGATTTAAGAACAAGAGAATAAATCGAAGCTATTTAGAACTAGAAACTTGGATGTCAAATTTGAAAGAACACAAGAAGACTCACAGAAGACTAAAGCACCTACCCCAGATAGAGAAGAAGTATTTCCCTTGAACCCTATGAAATAATCTCAACAACGCGAAGTTACTATGCCAAAAGAAGATAAGAATCAAAATGGAAAGAGGAATACCAAGACAAAGATCACAGGGAAGAAGGCTAGAAATCTCAGTAAGAAGAGAGCAAAGATAGAAAAGTTGCAGAAGATTCTAGAGGGAACTTCACAGAGAGAAGGTTTGAAAAACCGAAACTTCATCGGGATATTAGAACAACGCAACATGGCACTTCACCATGGCGAAGTGATATAGTCGTTGAAATCATTATAACCATTATCCCGACGACCCGAACGGTTAGAACAGCAGTAATGGCTCGAAGACTCACCATCAGATCGTTGGACCGCACTGCAACAGATAGAACCGCATTGATGAAGACCTCTCATCCATTGGAGAAATCCGTTACATTATGTCTACTTTGTCCATCGACTATTGCACCGAGAAAACTTTTACGAGTTGTATCCCATCCAACTCATTGCTACCGCATTGTGTTTATTGAGATCGACACCTGTTCCATTGCATTGCACACTCATTCATCCACCTGAGTTATCTGATCTAAGAATGCATGTCGGACGAGCTCAGCGCTACAGAGAAAGCCATCGAAGAAGTTCTCATCGATCTCATGGCTAAGAAAGTAATGTCCACAGGTATTCAAGCGTCATCAACGAGAGGAGTGCAAGCCTCTCCGTCGACTGCTCATGGATCTGGACCATCTCGACTGGGAATAGAGAAGATAACCAAGCATAGAGATGACCTAGCGAATGCGAAGTTAATCCCGACCATATTACCTGACTACATCTCGCCTCTGGCCGGAACGGTGAGTCGTGACAGTGTCCCGAGGGACTTTGATTACACCATGGTTACTGCGTACCTCCCGAAGGGCATACGTGCAGTTAGAATGCAGCAGGATAAGATCGCAACGTTGGATTTCATAGAATTCAACCTAGGATACCACAAAAACCATAGTATGCTCACTCCCTACAAATACTTGACCAGGATGACGGGAAAGAACTCGAAAATAATCCCCCAGCCATGGACTATGAACCTTGTGCAGTCCACTCTCTTGAATGTGATGAAGATTCCACATTTTGGAAGTCACCAAGAGGTTAACGCTTGTGTTAAGCTCCCGCTCTCATGTTACCATGGCAGCTACCTATGGCTAGACTAACACATCATAGTCGATCCGACGTTGATCCATACGATCACCAGATTAAGCATGCAGGGACCCGACCCGTAGGACTTCTACCCATGGAAGGCTATAGATCGTGCGTTGGCACAGAAGATTAAAGACACATATGGTGATGTAGAAAAGGGAACACGAGGCTACAAGGTAGCTTCCATCCAGAATGGTGCAGTGCGCCTAGCCTGCCATCTGATTGCAGGAAAGCTCGTGAGAAAGAACAGACCTACACAGGTCACGAGATTCGTTGTTGACCTCACCGGGAAATGTGTAGAAGGACTCCATTTGAACTAGGCAAAGTACTTGGTCAACCAGCGGGAATTAGACTATCGCAAAGCTCAAGATCAGGGCTATGAGTTCCACTTTAGCTGGCTCCTGATCCTCATCGCATTTACCACTTGGGAGATGCCGAAAGGTGAGACCTTCCTAAACATTGATCCACTCGAGCCACTCGCTGCGAAGTTCACCACACTCTGGTACGCGAGCGATATGGGAAAATAGTGGCAAACGAACGTGATCTTTGATACATATTATCTCCAACTGAAGAGGGCTATCGAAGTTGTCCCTTGCATGACGTCAAACACCTTGCATCAGTTCCAACCCCTCATGAAGTTCTACACAGATCGAAACTTCATTTATATCACTACATGTGTAGATGAGCACAAAGAAGAGCTTCAGTCATACTACAAGCTTACAGAGGAGGACCTCGAAGAGATAACCAAGGACTGCTCTATAGAGCTCCTCATCCCCACTGACCCCACAAAAATGTCAGACCCTGAACTAATCGGCAGCCCTAAGACCACTCATGAAGCAAAGGATACTCCTGGACCCAGTAGAAGGAATAAGACCGCAAAGGTCCAAAACTTGAGTAGCACATCGGAAGAAACTGCTTCAGTATCACCTAGCCGAGGGGGTGATGATGAAGTAGATCAAGACGAGACCAACAGAAAAGAAGATCAGCAGAAGCATGGTGAAGTAACACCGCCTAGGGATCCTGTTGATGAGGTTGATCCCTTGAAGAAAAGGAAGGTTTCTCCCACGAAACCCACTTCCTGAAAGAAATTTAGAGCCACCTTGACTAAGATGCAGAATGTGCTCACTGTAGATGACTTCGACTTCATCATCGCAGCTGTAGCAGATGCCTTGTAGGACATATTGCAGAAACATGAAGCCAAGCGGGAGGATATGTACGACAAAATCAAGGTTGAACTCAGAGGGGTACAATAGGCCCTTCAATCCAGCCACGCAGTATCCACTACACCCTCGCCATCAGAAGAACCAGAATTGGGAGATGAGCCTACCCAACTCCACAGACTAGCTGATGTGACTGAAGCTCACCTTCTTCAAGCACAAGCTGAGAAATACCAAGCCATAGTGGCCCTAAAACAAGCCCAAGAAGAAATGGTAGAGCAACGTCGGGTTGCACAAAAGGAGAAGGATGACCTTCAAACCAAGTTTGAAGAGCAGAAAGCACAAATCCAGCAAGAAAAATAGCAGTTGCTCGCAGAGCAGCTTGGAGTCAAAGAAGCAGTCGATAGAGCACTTTTCTCTGTGATGGGCTCAGATCCAAAGACATAAGACCAAGTGGAGCATAAAGTAGCGCAGCTTGCAGAAGCTATCCAGCAGCTACAGCAAAGAATAGTAGACTTAGAGCTACGAACAGTGCCAGCCACTCTGCAGGATGTGCGAGATCAAAGAGAAGCAACTGCTCGAAGCGTAGTTGAAAGAATCAAGGCCCTCGCCGTGGAATGTAAGCAAATAAGTAATTGGAGTGCCCAGACTTATGAGTGACTCACTGAGGATCCTGAATTGAAGGCACTGGAGTCACAGCTCCAAGAGGCAAAGAATCAAGAAGAAACAGTACAGGTGCAGTTGAAGCCCCTGTCAATCGTTGAGAGGATTAAGTGATCCCAAGAATAGTGCACTTCTCAACAGCAGGTCCACACCATTTAGAGAAAAGTCATGGAAGTGACTCAGAGGCTCCAACCAATTCAAGGTGAGGCTTGCCAACTATTCGCAGAGCCTGAAGGATGAGGAGAAGAACTAGAGCAAGTCGTCACTGCAACTGAATAGTTCTTGGAGGGACCTGTCAACGAAGTAGTTATCCAAGAGTTTGTTGATCAGGAGGTCATGGCGAAGCAACAAGTCAAAGAATCTTGATACAAGCTTGAGGTTTTTGAAGCAAAGCTACCCAAACCAGAGTGACTCGGGACGAGTCATGGGTGAGTGTTGGGGGCCTATTGGTGCTTGACCAAGTTTTGAGGATCCTTGGTCATGTTTGACCTACTTTTGGGACTTCGACAGGATATCGAAGGTGGAGCGCAAGTCGAAGTGGATATCGCGGGATCTCAGCCCCTTTTTAGGGATTTTTGGGTTTTGGGCTTATGTAATAGGTATGGGGATGTCGGCCCATGGGTTTACCCATGGTTAGGCCCTATTTGTAATGTATAAATAGAAAGTTAGGCGATGTAGAAAGTAGTTAGTTCGATCTATGTGATCCAAGAGAGGATAGACACTATGCTAAGTTAAACTTGTAAGTGCTTAGTGCATGCTATGTTGAGAACTTGCAGAGCTAAGTGCAAGTGATTGTAAGAGACCGTGAAGAGGCTTTGTATTGTAACTTAGGGAAGGAGGATCTAGCAGAGTGCGCGCAGATCTCCTGTCCTCTACGAAGTAAGATATCATGGCTCTGTGCATGTAGAAGATTGACAGAAAGAAATAAAGAAGAAGAGTTGGTGGACGTAGCCCCAAGGTGGGGTTGAACCACGTATATCCCGTGTTGTGATTGCTTTGTTCTTTATGCGTGTTCTCTTACGTATGTGATTAAATGCTTAGTGCACTGATATATGCTTAGAATATTCTAATATGATAGCTTAGTGTTGAATAATATGAATGAATGCTAGATCTAATCTATGGTGGTATGATTAGTGCTTGAACCTATTGGATCTGTGTGAATACTGCGTTGATCTATTATTAGGGTTTAGCTGTGTTGTAAACTAAGGTTGAATACTAATGAACTATAATTGCTAAGTGCTCTGTTAAGGTTTTACAATCACAGATCTATGTCCCGACTAAGGTTGCATATATCTAGGTCCTACAACCATCCTTGCCTCTACCTCGGGTGAGACTTCATCTGCTTCGCAGGTGTTTCCGAAAGGGCCAATAGTAAGGGTTTTGTTGGTGCGTTGTTGTAAGTGTTGAACCCTGGGTCTGCCTCTGTGCCAACAGATCATATGAAATGATACCTTAGTTGTATATGCTTAGTATTCGAATGGAAGGTTGATTTCTTTGCAAGATGAATGGCACTCACACTGTCATAGTACAACTTGCTATTCTCCTGCTTCTTTCCCAATTCCTCCATAAACCTTTATAACCAAATAATTTCTTTACTACCCTTAGTAGCAGCAACATACTCTGCTTTTGTTGTTGATAGTGAAACAAAATTTTTCAGTTTCGAAATCCAACTTATTGTTTTTCCACCTACAGTAAAAAAACACCCTATGGTGCTCCTCCTGCTATCTTTATCACCTTCCATATCTGAATCAACATATCCTTGTAGAATAGTGCTTGAACCTCTAAAACATAATGCATGAGTAGTAGTACCTCTCAAATACTTGAGAATCCACTTTGTTGCCTCCCAATGTTCTTGATCCAGATTTTATGAGAAGAACGAAATGACTACAGATTATTAACAAATTCTTAACACAGAATAACAAAGATACATTAAAACTAGTTTTCAATTCAATAAGGAAATAAGTTGAAACTGTAAAATGCAGCGGAAAACAAGCTTGCTAGAATGGTGGCGGCTTATCTCTGAGAAGAGATGTGATGAATGCGCTCATTCACAAGAAGATGGTTAGAATGAGGCTTTGAAGGCCTTTTTACAATAAACAGGAATGTCAAAAACCCTAGACATCCAAAAACCTAACCCTAGGAGATGAAGTGCCAAAAGTCATGTGGGCCCCGTTTGGGTAGGTCAGTACATCAACTTATCGGGGTCATAACTTTTCCATACGATCTTTGTTTGTCGCTCTCAATACCTCATTAGAAAGATTTATCCGAGGACTACAACTTTTGTGTGAGAAACATCAAAGGAATTTCCATGTTGCTCCCCATTTTCCCAAAAAAACGTCGTTTAGGGCCTCAAAACGGCTTCGGAAGTTCAGGACCCGAAAAACTGCTAAAAATAGTAAATTACCAAAATTGCCAAAAATTGTTTTGAGCCAGTTGGAAAAGGTGGGTGGCCATCGATATCCACCTAGATCAATTCTCCCTCCTTAGGAAGCAATGGTCTCCATTGCGTTGAGTTCCCCCATCAGATGAGGAAATTTCTGTTGAATTTGGCCCCGGGTGAGCCACTTGCCTTGGTGCAGGAGCTGCCCTGCTTTGATGACTCGATAAAGATGGATTCTTTGTTGTCGAGTGCCCTTGATTTGTGTGTACACAATCTCATCATTGGATGTCAGTTGTATGCAATCGGGGTTGAGCTTTGTTGGTGTTAGTTGTTCTGCTACTTCTGAGGGGTTTAATAATGGTGGGAAATAAGGGCGAAGGAGATCCACATTGAACACTGGGTGCAGGCCAAGGAAAGGAGGAATGTTGAGCTCAAAAGAATTATCCCCCGCGGCCTTGGTGATGGTGTATGGACCACAATGGAGTGGGCGAAGATTCTTATGGGGTCATGTAAGTTGTTCTTTCTGCAAGTGCAACCAAACTTTGTCACCCACCTAAAAATTATGTGGCACCCAATGTTGATCATGGTGTTGCTTGTAATTTTCATTAGACTTCTGTAGGATATCCTAAACCTGCTGGCGGATGTGTTGGATCTTCTCAATGAACCAGGTGGCTTTGTCAGCTTTAGTTGGAGCAGGAGATGAGTCATTCAAGGTGACCGCAAGGGGAAGTGCATCATCTATTGTACCCAATGGTTGGAATCCCAACCCCACCTGAAAGGGGTTTTGGTCGGTTGAGCTATGCAGGGCTCAGTTGTAGCTATGTTGGACATAGGGAAGACTCTCATCCCATGTGTGAGGGTGCTTGGAATTATACATGCAAAGGATATGCACAATCATTCGATTTACGACCTCAGTTTGGACATCTGTCTGGGGGTGGAAGGTCGTGGATTTGGTGAGCTTGGTGTCCAGCAGTGACCAGAGGCTCGACTAGAATGTGATGAGAAATCGACTATCCCGATCTGAGATAATGGTTTGTAGGATTCCAAAATGTACCCAGACTCGTTCAAATAAGAGCTTGGCAGTGGCCTCTGCTGTGATGCTCTTCTTGCAGGCAACCAGAATCGCCATCTTAGAAAAGCGATCGACAACCACAACAACACAGTCATTTCCCCACTTGGTGGATAGGAGGCCTGAAATGTAGTCCATTGAGATGGATTCCCATGGCCTGTCAGAAGTAGGAAGAGGGGTGTACAAGCCTTGTTTCTTAATGGTTGGTTTGGCAATAGTGCAGGCAGTGCAAGACTTGATATACTTGTCGACCTCCTGTTGAAGTTTTGTCCAGTAGAAATGTTTATGTAGCATCACTAGTGTCTTTTCGATGCCGAAGTGCCCTGCCACCCGACTGTAGTGGGCTTCCCATATTATCTTTGCTCGCTTGCTTTATGGAAAACAGATATGGACCAGATGACACAACAACCCATCCTGAAGATGGAAATTATCGAAAACTATGCTTGCACCTAATATTTGGTAGGTGGTGGCAAAGTCTGGGTCTGTCTCATAGAGTTGGGGCCATCCATAGGTCTCATGGTCGCAAGATTCTAGCACTGTGGTGAGTGCCATGACTGGAAGTCTGTTGAGGCAATCAGCGACGTGGTTGGTGCTTCATGTTTTATACTTGATGTTGAGGTGGAATTGCTACAAGTATGTGGACCACTTTTGATGGCAATCATTCTGCAATTTCCCTTGTGTCTGCATGAATTGCAGTGGCTTGCACAATGGAGTACATTTATTTTTCATAAGTAGGGTACTTACGGACAACATTTGATAGTGTCTCACTATGATAGGCCATGAGACGGCTATGTTGAGTGATAAAGGTTCCCACAACATAGTCTGAAGCATCTGTCTCAATCTCAAAAAGCTGCTTCAGGTATGGTAGTGAAAGTACTGGGTCTGAGCACAAGTGTTTCTTCAAATCATCGAATTCTTGTTGTTGGGACCATCCCCACACAAATTTTTCCTTACCACCACCCCTGGTTATTTGGCTGAGGACCCGTGCAATATGGGAGAATCCCAACATGAACCTACGGTAGAAATTGGCAAGGCCTAAGAAGCCTTGAATCTCAGTGATTGTGGTTGGGGTTGGCCAGTCATGGATGACTTGAATCTTGGCTGGATCCACATGTACGCCATGCTGATCAACGATGTAGCCCAGGTAATCGACCATGGCCATTCTGAAGGAGAATTTTTCCAAGTTGGCGTATAGCTTGTGTTGTCGTAGGGTGTGCAGAACCTGTTAAATATGTTGCAAGTGTTCGGACCAAGTCTTTTTGTAAATGAGAATGTCATCTAGATACACCACTACAAAATTATTGGTGAATGGTCGCAATATATCGTCCATCATCCTCGTGAAAGTGGTTGGAGCATTTTTCAAACCAAAGGGCATGACCAACCATTCAAAAAGGCCTTCCTTTGACTTGAAGGTGGTATTCCATACATCTATATGTTCTATCGGGACCTGGTGGTAGCCAGACTTTAGATCAATCTTACTGAAGTATTTGGCCCCTGTGAGTTGATCAAGGAGGTCGTCGATTTGGGGAATCGGGTACTGGTTGCTGACTGTGATTTTATTCAGAGCCCAGTAATCAATGCAGAGTCACCAGGTTCCATCTTTCTTCTATACCAGCATGATTGGGCTCCTACAAGGTGATGACCTGGGACGAATGTGCCCCTTGTGGATCAGTTCTCAGATCTGTCGCTTGATCTCCTCATTCTCTAACAGAGAGCGATGATATACTGGCCCATTGGGAAACTGTGTGTCAGGGGTCAGATCGATGGGGTGCTTGACCTGGCAGTGTAGAGGTACCCTGGTAGGTGAGGAGAAGATATATGAGTATTCTTCCATGACCTTATCTACTTTCTTTTGTTGTGTGGAGAGGTCATCCGCAAAGACCCTGGATGTGGCTATGATCTTTCGCTCATTCTGAGAGAAAATCACAAAGAAGACAAAATTCCCCATCTGAGAGATGACCTTCCTGCATTTCTTAGCAGAGATCAAGGAAATAGCACCAGGTGGGACTGCCTCGGGTATCCTGTACAACTTCCTGTTCAAAGTAATAATAACACTACGAGGCCTAGACTCATATACAGCATGATGTTTCCATAAATAAGGTTGGCCCAAAAGAACATCACAAACTTCAAGAGGAGAAACATCACACAATACCTCATCTTTGAAGGGATTGATGTCGTACAACAGTCGACAATGTTAGTTGACGTGAAGATCGCTTCCTTGACGGAGCCATCCAATGGTGTAGGGTTGTGGGTGTGGAATTTTTGATAAGGCCAACTGCTTGATGACATTTTTTTAGATGAGGTTCTTATGGCTACCGTTATCAATGATGAAGTGCAACAGGGTGCCTTTTACCCACATCTGTGAATGGAAGAGGTGCTCTCCTTCTTTTGGCTCATCTTGTTAACCAGACTGGAGCTTGGTGGTAGCAACGGTGGCACTGGGTTCCACATCAATGATCTGTCTTCCCCTTTCTGGTTTTGACTCAGAGTCAGAACCCGCATCTGATTCAAAGGCTTTCACTTCGGTCACCAGTGACTGCTTTGAGTGGCAGTCAACAATGTTATGCCAAGGGGCTCTTATGGAAGTCGCACCACTTCCCGGTATATTTCTTTGTCTTTTCGGTGTCCTTCTTTGCTTGTGTCTTGGACTGGTTTTCATGATACTGTCCATATTTTCTCTATCCTTTTTTTTGTGGGTTGGGGCTGCCCTTTCCTGGATTTTTTTGTGAGGAGGTCCCAGGCTCAAATTGCCGTGTAATTTTTTTGAGCTTATGCTCAATTTTGACAGCATATCGATAGGTCGCGCCCAAGGATGATATGTCCATAAATTCTATTTCATTATAGATGTATCTATGCAGAGCACCATGATACTTGAGCACTAGATTTCACTCTGAATCTTTGATACCGAGCTTGGTGCGCAAGGTATGGAAGATATTTGTGAAATCTGGCACTGCTTGGTCTCTTTCTTGCCGCAGTGTGGTCCATTTGGTTTATAAGTCGTCATAACTTCCGACAGGGTAGTATTTTTCCTTAATAGCATCCCTAAAGGATTCCCAGGTGTTCATGACTATAAATAATGAGGGTTCCTCTATTTCCTTTTGCTCACAGAAAGTTTCCCACCAATCTTTGACATGGGGAACAACTTTGAGGAGCGCAAAAGTAATCTTTTCTCTATTCGAAAAGTTATGGATAGAAAAATACCCTTCTAGTAGATTCAACCACTTGTCTATAGCATCTATGTCTATCTAACCTTTAAATATAGGAATATCGAAGTTTATTTTTACCTTGAAGGGGGCGGCGCCTCCGCTCAAAGAAGATACATCGCATGTTGGTAGCCGTCAAAGGATTTGTGCGAAACTATCCATCATCTCATTCCTTTGTTGCGTGAGGGCTTCCTTAAGAAACATTTTGAAAGGATCTCCTATCCCATCATATTTCTTTTCACCTACCATGAGAGGTCGCTTGGGCGTGCAAGAGATTTTTTCCTCAAGAGAAACAAGCTCGAGACCCAATTCTTTGTACTCCGACCTCGTTGGGGACATGCATTAAGACGACAAGGAGCAGACCGCTCTAATACCACTAATCCATATTTTATGAGCAGAATGAAATGAATACAAATTATTAACAAATTATTAACACAGAATAATGGAGATACAGTAAAATTGGTTTTCAATTCAATAAGGAAATAAGCTGAAACTGTAAAATGCAGCAGAAAACAAGCTTGCTAGAATGGTGGCGGCTTATCTCTAAGAAGAGATGTGACGGTTGAGCTCATTCGCAAGAAGATGGTTACTATGAGGCTCTGAAGGCATTTTTACAATAAACAGGAATTTCAAAACCCCTATACATCCAAAAACCTAACCCTAGGAGATGAAGCACCAAAAGTCATGTGGGCCCCGTTTGGGTAAGTCAGTACATCAACTTCTCGGGGTCATAACTTTTGCATACGATCTTTGTTTGACACACTCAATACCTTGTTAGAAAGATATATCTGAGGACTACAACTTTTTTGTGAGAAACATCTAAGAAAGGTAAATTTTGCTCCCCGTTTTCCCAAAAAAACATCGTTTAGGGCCTCAAAACGGCTCCGGAAGTTCAGAACCTGAAAAACTGCTAAAAATAGTAAATTACCAAAATTGCGAGAAAAATGTTTTGAGCCAGTTGGAAAAGGTGGGTGGCCACTGATATCCACCTGGATTAGTTATTTACATGGATTGTTCATATACCTTCTCACAACTCCCACTACATGTCCAATATCTAGTCTTGTGGAAACCATCGCATACATCAAGCTACCAATTGTTGATTAATAAGGGACCCTGGACATGTATTCTATCTCCTCTTGTGTCTTGGGACACATTTCCTTAGTTAATTTGAAATTGTTGGCCAAAAGTGTACTAACTGGTTTTGCATTTTTCATTCTAAACCTCTCCAACACCTTCTCTATGTACTCACCCTGAGACAATGTCAATTTGTGATTTTTCATGTCTCTTGTTATTCTCATACCAAGGATTTTCTTTGCAGCACCCAAATCCTTCATCACAAATGAATTAGCTAATTTCTCCTTGAGCACATTTATATCTTTCATATTAGACCCTGCAACAAGCATGTCATCTACATACATTAGCAAGATAATATAGCTTCCATTTACTAGCCTTTTAAAATAAACACGGTGATCATAATGACACATACTATAACCTTGTTTTGTCATAAACATGTCAAACTTCAAATACCACTACCTTGGATCTTTCTTTAGGCCATACAAGCTCTTATTCAACCTGCATACCAAATTATCCTTCCCTTTGACCTCATACCCCTATGGTTGTTGCATATAAATCTCTTCCTCCAAATACCCATGGAGAAAATTTGTTTTTACATCTAATTGTTTAAGATGCAAATCTTCTACTGCCACAAGACTTAAAATAGTCCTAATTGAAGTCATTTTAACAATGGGAGAAAATATTTCATCAAAATATATACCTTTCTTTTGTGCAAACCCCTTTACAACAAGTCTATCCCTGTACTGTTTTTTGCCTCCATCTTCTTCCTTCAATTTGTAAACCCATTTATTCTGCAATGCTCTTTTTTCTGTGGGAAAATTAATCAAATCCCAAGTCTGGTTATTTACCAAGGAATCGATTTCCTCTTTCATGCCTTGCTCCCACTTCTTTTTAGTGTCTACCTGCATTGCCTCTTCATAACATTCTGGTTCACCAGAATCAGTCAGCAATAAATAATACAATGAAGGAGAGTATCGTTCAGGGGGTCTACTTAAACTGGTATATCTTCTAACAACACTTGCAGGAGTTTGAGGTACATGTTGCTCCTATTGTTTTACATTTTGATTTTCTAGAACCTTTGGAATTTGTTTTTCAATGATCTCATCAAGCACTGTGTATTCTGGTTTTTCTTCTTCCTATTTCCTTCCCTACAACTGATCTGTATACATGACCTTATCATTGAATATGACATCTCTATTCCTAATGATTTTGTGATTTTCATAATCCCATAAGCGATAATCAAAATCATTAACATTGTTTCCAATAAAGGTACACTTCTTGGATTTTGCCTCAAGCTTTGTTATATTTTCTTTTTCAATATAGATAAATGCTTCACAACCGAGAGTCTTCAAAAATGAATAGTTTACCTTTTTAATTATCCATGCTTCCTCTCGAATTCCACCATCCAAAGATCTTGAAGGTCCTCTGTTTATTAAGTGAATAGCATTATCTACATCATCTGCCCAGAACTGTAAGGGAAACCCAACATGCAATCTCATACTCCTTGCACGCTCCATGATGGTCGTGTTCATCCTTTATGACACACCATTTTCTTGTGGTGTTCCTGGAACTGTATTCTCTCTACGAATCCCATGGTATCAACAATAATCATCAAATGCATTGTTGCAGTATTCACCTCCATTGTCTGATATGAGACACTTCAACCTTTTTCCTATCTCATTCTCAACCAAAGCTTTCCATTTCTTAAAAGTATCAAAAACATCAGATTTTTGTCGAATGCAATAAACCCAAGTTTTTCTAGTTGCATCATCAATAAACGTAACATAAAAACGA
>SNQJ01S0143648.1:0-24422 GCA_010110895.2 Picea sitchensis
TATTCTTATATCATTTCAGTGTTATTGTGGTGATTATTCTGGTTATATTGTTGTTATTCTGCCATTTCTAGCATTCTATTTCTATTCTACATAATTTTTATATCTAGTATATTAAAAGTGGTATTAGAGCAGTTTCCTTGGCAGAAATTGTGGGTAAATGTTTTTTAGGGTAGAGACGTATTCCGATGCCTTTAAGACACAAAGATCTGTCATTACGTGCATAAACCCATGGTTGAGGGATTCATACACACAGGAAATACAAGTGGTTCTTAAGCACACATCTGGTGGCCACCCTTGTAACCCCTGTTGGTACCCCTTCGAGTGGTAGCGCATCAGACATCACTTGTGTATGGATCAACCTAGATTTCCTAAAGCCCTCTTTATATAAATCGATCGGTCGTCTGACTATTATAGTGACACCAATAATAACACTTGGGAAAGTACTCTCTAGTACCTGGGTAGTCGGGTAGTATGACTAAGGGTATGGTTTATCCTCCTTAGTTAGTTCCCTGAGATATTGGGTCGAGTACTACTGTTGTACCCCACACGTATATCAGAGAGATATAGCACAGAGAAAACCCTTGTCTGTAGAATCCTTGAATACCTAACCCTTGGGGACCGAAACATAAACAAATTAAAATAGACAAGATCTATTGTCGCGCAACTATGTTCGGGTTGCCAAGTAAATACACATTTCTTTCTGGTTAATCATTTGGGCATTTCCTCTCTACAATATTCTTCAGACCGGAGTATAACTCCACAGTATTTGGATTCATAGCTTCTCCCTTATCACTTTCATCTATATCATTTTTCGGCAAAAATTTTGACCCTGCCCCCCCCTTTTCAGTTCCCCCATCCTCATGGCCCATACCCGTAGCCAAGACTTGAAAGTTTTCTTCAACACCTTATAATATGGTCTCATCGAGACCCAAAAATAAGTAAAACAACTCAGTGCCAATGTTTTCTCCATCAATACAACCATGCAGTCCTAAATGGAGGAAATCAAACAAGACCTCACCACCCAACTTGAATCTATCTTTTCGGCACTCTGCACCAAACTACATATCCCTACAGATAACCCTTCCTCTTCCTCTCATTCCCATAACTTTCAGAACCATCACTTTCAACATGACCTACGCCTTCCATGGGTGGATGTGACCAAATTTGATGGCTCAGACCCCACTGGTTGGGTAACCCAAATGGAACATTATTTCTCTTTATACGACATTACAAATGACTTGGACAAACTCCGGTATGGTGTTCTCCATATAGATCAAGAACGTTGGCAATGATGGAAATGGAGAAAAACTTCCCGTCAAGGGTATATTTCCTGGACACACATTGTGGAAGATCTTTATGAACACTTTGACATTGACACCAACCATTTGGGCCATTTGAAAAAGTTGAAACAATCAGGAACAGTGGAAGACTTTATAGCTACCTTTGAGCGCCTGGCTTTTCGGACAAATGGCATGTCTGATGCCTTTTTCCAAGAATGTTTTATCAGTGGTCTGAAGGATGAGATCCAGGCCCATGTCCTCATGGCTCTGCCTCAGAGTTGGGTGGAGGCTACTAAAAGAGATAAAGAATCACAACAGGTTGTATCTTCTCACAACCAGAAACCCTTCTTTATCCCTTGCTCTAAACCAGTAAATCTCACTACTCCCTCTGCTCCACTAAAGATCCAAAAATTGACCAGGGATGAAATGGATGAAAGCCAACTAAAAGGCCTTTGTTATAATTGTGATCAAAAATATTTTCCAGGCCACAAGTGTAAGGAACAAAAGTTGTTTATGGCCATCTCCGAGGATATTTCGGAAGAGGATATTGAAACTCCCCTTGTGTCTAAGTCACCTGAAACCCCGATCATAACCCCTCCCTCAGACCCTCCCAAAGTAGAACTGGTCATTTCCCTCAATGCTCTCACTGGCTTCTCTGCTCCCCAAACCCTCAAGCTAATCGGTTACATCAAGCATAAGAATGTCATCATTCTGGTTGATAGTGGAAGCACCCATAATTTTATTCATCACGAAATTGCCCAAGAAACTCATTGCTACATCCATGCCATCAATAATTTCCAAATCATGATTGCCAATGGTGGATCCATGAAATATGGAGGGCATTGTGAAAATTTGCATCTCCAAATTGGTGACTACCACTTGAAATCTCATATGTTTTCTATAGACATGGGTGGGTGTGACATTGTGTTGTGTGCAGACTGGCTAAGGAATTTGGGTCCCATTCTCATGGATTTTAAGGAATTAACCATGCAATTTGACCAGGAAGGCCACCAATATAAGTTCCAAGGCATCACCATTGGTTCACCTGAGATAATTAGTTCCCATCGCATGGAAAAGCTACTCAAAAAGTGTCATTCTGGTGTTATTTCTCAACTCCATGCCATCCAAGAAACAAAAACACCCTCGGTGTCACAAGACCTCAAAGCCATCCTTTCTAAACATCAAGTGGTATTTTCCACTCCCCAGGGACTCCCTCTTTCACATGGTGTTCATGATCATTCCATTCCCCTTGTACCTAGAAGCCTTCCTCCCAATATCTGTCCGTATCGTCACCCCTTTTCCCAAAAAATGAAATTGAGAAAATGGTCCAGGAACTCCTTAATGCAGGCATTATCCTCCCTAGTACGAGCCCCTACTCTTCTCCTGTGGTCATGGTCCTGAAGAAATAAGGTTCTTGGCTAATGTGTCCTGACTTCTGGGCCCTCAACAAACTTACCATTAAAGACAAATTCCCCATTCATGTCATTGATGACCTCCTGGATGAACTGAGTGGTGCCCAATTCTTTACTAAACTTGATCTTCGTTCAAGCTACCACCAAATACATATGAAAGGGTCAGACATTCCCAAGACTGCCTTTAGAACTCATGAAGGCCACTATGAGTTTTGGTCATGCCATTTGGCTTGTGTAATGCCCCCTCCACCTTCCAAAGCCTCATGAATCATGTCTTCCATCCTTTTCTCCGTCCTTTTGTCTTAGTTTTCTTTGATGATATCCTCATATATAGAAAGACCTGGACAAAACATCTTTCTCATGTGGATTGATTTCTCTATCTACTCTCTCAGCACCAACATTTCCTGAAACAGTCTAAATGTGCATTTGGCGCCTCAGAAGTAGAGTACTTGGGTCATATGGTTGGCAAGGATGGCATCAGGGTGGATCCTAAAAATATTGAAGCTATGAAAGACTGGCCTCACCCAAAGACTCTCAAAATATTTCATGGATTTCTGGGCTTAGCAGGCTATTATCACAAGTTTATTAAGAATTACGGAAAGATTGCAGCACCTCTCACTGCTCTCCTAAAAAAGAACTCTTTCACTTGGACTCCAACTGCTGCTCAAGATTTTCAAACCTCGAAGATGGCCATGTGCACCACTCTAGTCCCGGTCCTTCCTGATTTCATAAAGACCTTTGTCTTGGAATGTGATGCTTCAGGGAAAGGAATTGGTGATGTCCTTATGCAAGAGGGTCGAACTTTGGCCTTTACCAGCAAGCAACTATCTGAAAGCAATTTGGGCAAATCTATCTATGAAAAGGAAATGTTGGCTATTCTGCAGGCCATTGATTTGTGGCACCCTTATCTATTGGGGCTATGCTTCCAAATTAAGACAGACCATCAAAGCCTCAAGTATTGTTTGGAACAACGCATTTCTTCCCTGGAGCAACAAAAATGGGTAACTAAGCTATTTGGCTATGATTATGAGATCATTTACAAGAAAGGAAAAGAAAATGTAGTTGTAGATGCACTTTCACACAAATATGAAGATGAAGGATCCCTTTTTTCTCTTTCCTTCATTGTACCAGATTGGCTCCAAGATTTTCTCCAGGAATGGCTACAAGATCCCAAAAGTTCGTAGCTGATCCAACAATTGTGGTCCAGTGCTCCAGCTCCCCCAGGGTACTCTTGGCTCAATGATGAGCTTCGATACAAAGGCCATTTTTATTTAAGTAAACAATCAAAGCTTAAATCCATGGTACTTTTTGAGCTTCATGCTACACCGATAGCGGGGCACTCTAGGTTCACCAAAACCTATGACAGGGTCAAACGTTATTTTTTTCTGGGATGGTATGAAACAAGACATTCATAATTTTGTGGCCGAATGTGATGTGTGTCAATGAAACAAGGGAGAAATAGTCAAATCTACGGGCACACTACAACCGCTCCCGATTCCACCTGCCATTTGGAAGGATATCTCTATGGATTTATTACAGGCTTACCCAAATCAGGAAATAAATCAGTCATCATGGTGGTTGTTGATCGCCTTTCCAACTATGCTCATTTCCGCTCTCTTCAACACCCGTTTACAACATCCACAGTGGCTCAAATTTTCATGGATTAGGTCTTCAAGCTCCATAGCATGCCACACTCTATTGTTTCTTATCGTGACCCCACTTTCATAAGCAATTTTTGGCAAGAACTGGTCAAGATACAAGGCACCCAATTTCATCTCAGTACAACTTATCATCCCTATACTGATGGTTAAACAAAAGTTGTCAACAAGTGTTTGGAAGTATATTTGAGGTGTTTTTCCTTGGAAAAGAAAAATCAATGGACTCAATGGTTACCCCTAGCTGAATGGTAATACACCACTTCATACCATACAACTACAAACATGATTCCTTTTGAAGCGGTATATGCACAAAAGCCACCTTCAGTTCTCTCATACTTACCTGGTGTCTCGAAGGTCCAGGTAGTTGAAAAAACACTTACAGTTCGAGAGTCTATTCTCTGTACCCTCAAAGAGAATTTGGTCATGGAACAGAATCACATGAAGCAACAAGCAGATCAAGGTCACTCTAAATGTCAAATTGAAGAAGGGGATCAGATGTTTCTTTGCTTGCAACCTTACAAGCAAAATTCCCTCAAGGCTGAGCATTGTCAGAAGCTATCGCCCAAATTTTATGGTCCTTATATAGTTCTCAAGAGTGTGGGACAGGTGGCCTATTAATTAGCTTTGCCCAGTCATTCGAAGATACATCCTATTTTTCATGTTTCCTACTTAAAGAAGGTGATCGGAACTAAGTGCCAAATTCAAAGAAACCTTCCCGATTTAGCCGAAGAAGAATCCATTTGGATACAACCACAAGCAGTTTTGGACCAGCGTGAGCGTCGCTTCTGTCAGAGAACCATCAAGGAAGTGTTAATCTATTTGAAAGATACAACTCCATCAGATGCCACTTGGGAACTAGCTACCATTCTGCAACAATTTTCACATCTCAAGCCTTGAGGGCAAGGTTTTTTTTAAGGGGCAGGACATGTTAGGGTCCTAACCCACACATAGGTAGAACAATATATTCGGATGTAATAAAGGTCAATATTAATAAGGCCTTGCAATAAAATAGAATAAGTCGAATGTAAGAAGACCTAATAGAAGCTTCTGCTTCTAGAAGGATCTTCCTCTAGATGCTTCTTTTGATAGACATATTTAGTATAAATAGGAGTCAAGGGTATGAGAACCCTATCTTGGATATTATTGTAATAGAGTTCTGCTCGACTGGAGGTTGCCCCCTCGAAGAGGCCCGTGACCATTGCTCTGAGAATCAAAGTGTTATTTCTGTTGTTATTCTTATAACATTTCAATGTTATTGTGGTGATTATTCTGGATATATTGTTGTTATTCTTCCATTTCTAGCATTTTATTTCTGTTCTGTATAATTTTTGTATCTGGTATATTACAAAATATCCAAACCCCCTTCATTCATGGAAATTTTCCAATACATATTCCCTTCATCCGTTATATAGGTTGGAGGTTTAGATGCCAGAGCTATGTAACAATGAATGGACATTAATGATCCTTTGACTGTAAGTACATGAGGTGGCTCCTTAATATGATATCTCATTATCCTCAAATATGTAGGTTCATCCGTGAGAAAATCGACTATTTGTAGGATGGACAGTTCCCATTTGGGTCTTTAATATGCATTCTCATCCAAATATGATTTGGAAAGCATGTATGAAATTGAGTAGGCATCATCTCGAATGAATGTAACAAAAGGATGTGAAAATTGTAAGGTACCAAATGCAATATAATAAATAAAAATAGAAATATTGCAGCAAATAAAAGAATAATAATAAAATATAGAGAATAAAAGCAACAATAATGATACCTTTATTGATATAAATCCAATTTCACTTTCCCCTTCAATGGGAAAACCTCCAACATAGTAGATCTATATTATAATAATTCTCAAGAAAAGACTTTCCCATGCCTTCTACTCTTATTTTTTCTAATCTTATATTCTAAAGACATTCTAGAGGAAGATATTTCTATAAGCGAAAGCTTATATTAAGTCTTCTTACATTAGACTTGCTCACATTATTATATACTCCTTATTTACTAATGTCGGCCTTTATTTTGAAAAAAATTCATTCTACTTATGTGAGGGAGTAGGGAGGTTAGGTCCCTAATATTCCCTCTCCCTTGAAAAATAGCCTTGTCCTCAAGGCATGAGATAAGGTAATTCTTGCAAAATTGTAGCTATCTTCTAGGTGGCATATTTCGGTTGTGTATCCTTCCTTTGAGATAAAACTTCATTGATGGTGCACTGACAAATACTACGCTCACGTTGCTCTATAACTACTTTTGTCTGCATTCAAATGGATCCTTATTCATCAAACTCAAGGAGATTGGTTTGAGTCTAACACTTAGTTCTAATCACTTTATTTTAACATGAGACATGAAAAACAATATGGATATTAGAGTTAGTGGAAAGAGATAATTGGTAGGCCACGAGAACCACTCTCTTGAGAATTGTATAAGGACCATAAAAATTGGGGGTGATTTTCTGACAGCATGCAACTTTGATTGATGTTTTCTTATAAGGTTGCAGAAGAAGAAACACCTAGTCCCCTTCAACAAATTGAAGTTTTGAATTACCTTGATTTGATTGTTTCTTTATGTGCCATGGCCAAATTTTCTTTGAGGGTACGAAGAATAACCTCTTAGAATATAAGAGTGTTTTCGACCTTATGAACCTTGGAAACACCTGACGTGTATGAGAGAAACAATGGTGTATTTTACTTGTATACCGCTTCAAAGGGAGTCATGCAAGTGTCATTATGGCAATATGTTTTGAAACACCATTCCATGAGGGGTAACCACTGAGACCAATGATTTTGTTGATTAGACACAAAACATAACAAATGTTTTTCCAAACACTTGTTGATAGCTTCAGCTCATCCATTAGTCTAGGGATGATAAGCGATACTGAGATGAAATTGGGTTCTTTGGATCCTGAACAATTCTTTCCAAAAATTGTTGTTGAAAGTTGGATCATGGTAGAAGACAATAGAATGAGGCATGCCATGGATTCTGAAGATATTGTCCATAAAAATTTGAGACACAGTAGATGTGGTGAACGGGTGTTGAAGAGAATATAAATGAACATATTTGGAAAGACGATCGACTATCACCATGACGAATGGCTTATTTACCTATTTAGATAAGCCAACAATGAAGTCCATGGAAATATCCTTCCAAATAGTAGGTGGAATCAAAATTGGTTGGATTGTGCCTAGAGATTTTATTGTTTCTCTCTTATTGCGTTGAAAGATATCCCATTCAACAACAAAGGTTCAGATGTATTGTTTCATACCTTCCCATAAATAATAATGTTTGACCCATTCATAGGTTTTGGTAAATCCTGAATACCCAATCTGTGGGGGAATCATGAAGCTCATATTGCATAGTGGATTTAAGGTTTGACTATTTTCTTAAATATAAGAGACCTTTATAGAGAATCTCTTCATTGTGTCAAGATTACCCTAGAGAAACTTGAGAATTTTGTTGCAATTGTTGGATCAGGATGGAAAGTTTGGGGTCTTAGAACCATTCCCAGTGGATGACTTGAATCCAATATGTGACAATGAAAGAGAGGGAATATAGGGACCCTTATTCTTCAAGTTTCCTTGAAAGAGAATCAATGCCGCAATTTTATTTTCCCTTTTTGTAAATGATCTCATAATCATATCCAAATAACTTGTTCCCCCATTTTTGTTGCTTCGAGATAAAATTCTTTTTTTAGAAAATAATTGAGGCTATGATGATCAATTTTGATTTGGAATCATTGCCCCAAGAGATAAGGATGCCAAAGATCCACTGAGTGCATAATAAACAACATTTCCTTTCCACAGGTTGAATTATCCAAATGTCTTTGCAAAATTTGTTTTCTAGTGAAAGCCAAAGGTCTTGTAGCTTACATGAGGACTACCCTAATTCCTTTCCTTGAAGTATCACTTTCTAGGACAAAAGTCTTAGTGATGTCTGGTATTTCCAGGACAAGATTCATGCACATAGCCTCTTTCAAGGCGCAAAAGGATTTATCAGTTGTTGGATTCCAACTGAAAGCATTCCTTTTTAAGGAGCACAATGAGAGGATTTGAAATTTTTCCATAATTCTGAACAAAATTGTGATAATATCCCATTAAACCCAGGAAGACAAACAAAATTTTAAGCATTTTAGGGTGAGGCTACTCCTTCATAGATTCAATTTTCTTAGCATCCACCTGACACCATCCTTGTCGACAATATGATCTAGATACTCAAGTTTAGAGTCTCCAAAAGCCCATTTAGAATGTTTGAGAAAAAGTTTGTTCTTAGATAGTATATGTATAACTTGATCCACATGGGTGATATGGGATTGCCAAGTTTTACTATAGATGTGAATATCATCAAATAAAACTAAGAAAAAATGATGGATGAAAGGATGGAAGACATGATTCATGAGACTTTGAAAAGTGGAGCGGGAATTACATAGGCCAAAGGGCATGACCAAGAACTCATAGTGACCCTCATGAGTTTGAAAGGAAGTCTTGGAAATATCTTCTTCTTTCATACTATCTAGTGGTATCCAGAATGAAGATCAAGTTTGTTAAAGTATTGAGCACCACTCAATTAATACAAAAGGTCATATATGAAAGGAATGGGAAATTTGTCTTTAATTATGAGTTTGTTGAGGGCACAAAAATCATAACACATGCACCAGGTTCTTTATTTATTGAGTACCATGATGATAGGGGACGAATAGGGGTTGGTAATAGGATGCATAAAACCCACTTCTAGCAACTCTTGAAATTTTTTCTCAATTTAAATTTTATGGGAAAAAGGATGATGATAAGGGAGAACATTGGGAGGAAGACTTCTTGGTACTAGAGGAATTGAATGATCATGGATGTTGATGGAAGGGGGAATTCCATGGGGATTTATTAAATGGCTTCATGTTGGGAGAGTACATCTTGGAGGTTGGGATGCACAAAGGGTGTCTCAACCGACTGAATGGAATGGAGTTGGGAAATAATGCCAGAATGACCTTTTTGTAGAATCTTTTCCATGTAGTGGAAATTGATGATCTCTAGGGAGCCTGTTGTGATGCCTTGGAACTTATGCTATTGTCCTTCCTATTTCTGAGGAGGTTTTATTTTTATTTGGCTCGCTAAATTGACATCTTTTACACCATCATTTAGTCTCCTTTATGTTATCTACACACCCATTTACTATACCTAATACCACATTTACCCATATTTTTGACGTTAATGTGCCTAACAAGGTTAATGTTGTTAATTGTTATAATTTCCTTTGTTTTTAATTATTTAGAGAGGATTTGGATTAATATTGTCGATCAAGGTTTTTGACAGTTCAGTTCGTGTACACAACGTTCAATTTCTATACTCAACCTCCAATCTTAGCGTATATGCGCACCTTGAGGGCCAAAGTTAAGGCAAGTGTTTAGTTGGAAATACCTCCAATATGGTTTGGTGTCCACTAGTTCTCACCCAGGTCACACGTGTGTGTTGGATTACTGAGAGGGGAGGTGAATCAGTAATAGATAAATCTGATCATTTTTAACCATATAACGCAAGTGTTATATCAATGTAGCATTATCATTGTTTATTTGTAGAGCAAATAAATAATGAACAAATGAAAAATCATACACATACACAGTACACCAATGTTTTTACATGGAAACCCAAAGCAAGAGAAAACCACATAACTCTTTTTCTTATATGTCTTGAATAATTACATTCATTGGAAGCACCAACTTCCTTTGTTTTCTATTTGCAACTAGAAGGAGGCTCCAACCCCCTAGTTTCTCAGGCTACAACCTGAGGGAAGCTCCAACTCCCTAATTCTCTGGCTACAACCAAAAGGAGGCTACAACCCCCTATGTTCTTCGACTACAACTAAAAGGTGGCTAAAACCAACTATCCTTGCCCCGTCCAACCTCCATGACGTATAAGGAGAATGATGGAATCACTGTCACACTATCACTGTGAGATATACTACTGTAAACTTGTACCAATCAAACTACACCAAACAACTTGTACTAATAACCTAAACCATGCATCAACCTCTACCTCAACCTGTACCATAAACAAGTGCATCAACCATGCACCAACCTGTACCTCAACCTCAACCAAAATTTGTCATCAATTTCATCATCCAAATATGATTTGTAACTCTCTAATAGACATGGTGTATATGATCACATACCTGCAAACCTTCCTTAAGTTTAACAACAAGAGACCATCATTTTCATCAAACTTTACTTTAGTCTCACATCACTAGTTTTGGATTAGTCAACAACCCTAACTTGAAATAATCATAACTATGTACATGTAATGAATAAAGATATGAAAATAGTACACAATGTTCTTTAGTGTGTTTTATGCAATTCCTCCAGGTTTCACTACTTGGAACCTCTCAAAAAAGGAGTTATAGAAAAAATGGCATACCTTGTTGAATTATGTCTTATTCTAGAGATAAAACTAGTAGAGCGTGCCCCACAAAGAATATTTGTTGTATGGATCTCAAAATTGTACATAGAATACTACAGATTGTACTATAACCAACACATTTGGTCTTACTTAATTTGGATCTGTTATGAAGAATTTATGACATTTTTACCAGAAACACCTATTTTAAACTAGGTTCAGCACTAGCCCCAAACCATATTTTCCACGGAGTGTAACTCCAAAAATACAACGACCCACAAGATGAAATTCTTACCAAAACTACTTGGATATGTTTCCTCAATGGCCTCCCAATTTCATGGTCCAAATCATTCTAGAAAAAACGTTATTGCAAAAATGGTGAGATGACCTGTAAATAACATACCTTGGAAAGCATCATCAAAAGAATTTATCCTCCTTTGAATTTAGGCCTTCTTTACTTAACATTCCCTCTGAAATTAGGCTTAGATATCCTTTGTTTACCTCAAACACCTGTAGATATTCAATATGCTCAAGTGTGTTTGAAATGAGAGATCCTTGCCTCTTATTTATACTTTCATGTAACTTCCTTAGAATCATCTTCTAGACCACTTTGTCCACATAGCCACTTTGTCCACATAGTCACCTATGTCCAACTTTGCCCAATTTTCCACTTGTCCATATATCCAATAACCACTTGACTACTTAATCCATTTTCCTCATTTTAGGGTTAACCTTCGTATAACCACTTTCCATAATTATAAATTTCTCCATTTACTTTATTATTTAAATAATCCTCCTTGACTTTGTCACTTCACTTTATTATTTAAATAATTCTCTTTGACTTTGTCACTTCATTTTATTATTTAAATAATCCTCTTTGACTTTTTCACTTCAATTTATTATTTAAATAATCCTCTTTGACTTCATCACTTCATTTTATTATTTAAATAATTTCTTCTTTATAAGCACTTTGACTTCTTTGACCTTTTGGGGCTTCAAGCCAACATATGAGGGTCCTCCAAATTCATAAGGACATAACTCTCAAATAGTGAGGAGTTATGTGATGTTCCACATACCACCATAAATAGAATGAAATGTACTATCCATCTATAATAGTCTTACCTGCAAATATATCAAAACTCATACCATTATACATCAAACAAAATTGGTTCCATTACCCAAATTATTTTTCTACTGGAATTCTCTACCAGACTTTCTTCAAGGGTTTACATCAATGAAGACCAACCCAATTAATCAACAATCTCCCCCTTTGGCATTGATGGCAACACTCTGATGCAATACTGAAATCATATCACTCATGCTCCCCCTGTAGCAATGCCTGCATCTTTGTGACCATCACTCCCCCTAGAACCATGCCTATGTCCTCTACATCTGATAAATTTCTCCCCCTTTGTCATCAATGGAAAAGGTATCTTTCCATTCAGGGATACTCCCCCTAACTGACTTGTCTAATCTCCCAATATGAATTGTCCTCTTTATGATGTTTCCTCATGTACATCTAAGACATATACGATAAGAATTCAAAAGAATTCATTTTGGAGTAGAAATAAATATGAGTCTCTGTCGAATATACTCAAAGGCTTCCCATGGAAGAGGTTTTGTAAATATGTTTGTCACTTGTTCTTTTGTGCCCACATATTCAACTTTGATGTTCTTTTCTGCAACCTGTTCTCGTAGAAAGTGATACTTGATTGGAATGTTCTTCTTCTTGGAGTGCATCACTAGGTGCTTGTATTATCACAATAGACTGGAATGGGCTCATCATACTCAACCTATATATCTATCATAGTTTGTTTCATCCATAGAACCTGTCTACAACATGTTGCTACTGAAATATACTCTTCCTCGACTGTAGATAAATATATTGATGATTGTTTCTTTCTTAGCCATGATACTAAACACTCTCCCAAGTAGAACGTTGCTCCACTAGTGGTTTGTCAGTCATCAATGAAACTTGCCCAATCTGCATCTATGTAGGAAATAAGTGATAGATCCTTTCATTTTGGATACCATAATCCAAATTCTTCTTTTCCTTTGAGATATATGAAAATCCTCTTCACTGCTAATACATGCGATTCCTTTGGTGTTTCTTGAAATTGTGCCACATGTCCAACCGCTTGCATTACATCTAGTCTGGATGTTGTCACATATAGTAGGCTACCAATCATTGACCTATATTTCCTTTGATCTGTAGACTTTGAATCATCATATTTTCCAATTATGTTACGAGGGAAAAACTCTCTATGGCTAGGGTAAACCACAACACATAGATATGACTGCAAAAATCAACTCTATCAAAAAAATATGCTATATAAACCAATATGAAAGTGATATAAGAAAGAGGCCTACCTCATCCAGATGTTCGATGATGTCCACCGTTGAGCTCTTTGACCCAAAGCTTTGTACCTGCAACTAGTTCTCAACAAACAAGTAAAACAAGCATATAGTGATAATATAAAAGGTTAGCACATTAGCTATCATAATCCATTAATATACATGAAAAATACGTCCATGGATAATAACTCATATATTTTCAAGATATCAATTGGATGAGAAAGGAGTATTTCTATTAATAAATTATCAGCGAAAGTGAAAACATTACAGACTTCCGTGTTAGCACGGTTCAGAACCGAGAAACTAAGTTCCTTCCAGTTGGGCCTCCACCACTTCAATCCTCCACCAAAGGCAAGCTCATAGAAGGGAGACAATGGGGTTCTCCATCAATAAGGGAAGAGATTGGGGGTTGAACATTGTGTTTAGACTTAAAGGAAAAAGGGATGCAGACTCAATATGAAGTAATAATTTCTCCAGAGTAACTTTGCTTTGAAAGTTGAATTATTTCTCCTCTTTTCCATAGCTCGAAATTGGCCCATTTATAGCCTTCAAATGGAACTGAAGGGCCGATTTGGAACATTTACAGTATATGGAAGGCCAAGGATCACATATCTCCTATCATGACATCTAAACCCGACATTTAATTTTCATTTTTTGACTCAAATCTCGATTCTAGAGGGATGTAGTGGAGAAGCCTGCATACACGCATGCTATATAGTAGGAACAATGTGTACATGTGAAAAAATATGTATTTTTAGCTCTGGATTTATCAAACAGGGATGATAAGTCTACCCAAGGAAATGGAAAAAGGCCTTTTGTGCAAGATTGCATAAGGTGAGACAAATATTGCTATAACATATGCCCCCTAATATGTGAGGTTAGAGGAGTATCTGCGATGGCCAAAATACATTATAAACAACCCAGAAGTGGAGTGATGGGGAACCAACTGGAAGAACTAGTTGCTTGTTACATTTTGCACTGATTTTGCATACATGGTTGGTAATAGAATTACACTGCAGATCCATGTGAAAATATACCAAAAAAGTGTTTGTGGCCATGAACAGGAAAATACAAATGAAGTTACATTCCAAAAGCTATCATAGTCATGAACAAGTCCCAGTAGAACCAGTCTCAGTAAAATCAGTCTCAAAACCAATCTGGAGATATCTGTATAAAATGGAGTACAATCTGATCTCCCATGATCACTGAAGTCATATAGCTATTGGTCCAATGAAAAGGAAGTAACAACTTAGGAAAATTGCGGCCACATAGTGATGTCTTCAAGTCTTCTACACAATCCGCCAAGGGTGAAAGTCTACATTATGTGAATAAAGGAGTTGAGGTCGAACACAATGAGACATAGTTTGATTACCGGTCATTGAGGTATACTGTTAAAAAAAGTGAGATAGCATATTGATAATGAAATTAGGTATTAAGGAACCAAGTACATTCTTACAAGTGTGAATAATGGAGCTGGTGTTGAACACTTGAAGAATCCATTGATCAGGAGACATTGATGTATTCCCAATTGTCGATGGTGAGAGAACCTGCAACTAATTGCTGCAAGAATCAAGGTAATCATAAGACTCTAGGTCTCGTTTCCAGAATAGATGAGATGAATTCAATGGAAGGAGACCCGCTGAAAGGAGAGAATTAAGGCATCTCTCATCAATCAGCACAGGGTGCAAAGAAGGAGCTTTATGATTTGGTGGAAATCGTACAAAGAACATGTTCACAAACCAATGACCCTATGCATATATCATTTGTGCCAAGTGCAAGTGGTACACGAAAAATACCCTCTGAATAGAAGCCAATGATGAAAAATGATGACGAAGAAGAGAACAACATCAATAAGGCTAATGGAATCCAAGACACTGCACAAATCCCAATGTGTGAATAGATGTCTTGTTGTCGAACACAAGGGAAACCACCCAATCAATGACCAATGATGAAATTTCGACTGTTGGGTTCAAGTTTACCTACCAATGATGAAAGTAGGGCCACGTGGCATGACAGGGCTACAATATCATGTGACTCTGAGAGAAACTAAGGGTATGGATGACATGCAAATTCAAGAGTTCTGAGAAGTGGCTGACACAGGTTGATAAACTTCCTTTGAACAAGAACATGAGACATATGGAAGACTTCGACATCATAGACTCAATGATGAAATAATGAGATGCAAGAGGCATCAATCTTGTTCTCCATAGGGACTAGAAGAGTAAAAAATTGGTAGAGACGACTCTATAACAAGATCATCTTCCTAAGGCCATTCTAAACTGAAATTTATGGTGACAAATGGACTCAATAACTTTGTGCTCTGTTCAAGGGCGACACAACTACTGCCAATATAAGATAATACTCCCTTCCTGCCCGTCTTTATTTTTATTTTTCATAGACAAATGAATGCTATGATACAGAGGAGGAAACGAGTGCCACAAGTAAGAAAAACTAGTTCCAATAGTGGAACATACCTATGCTCAATGCAATGAGATGCATGTGAGAGATGGACACTCGCAGAATGTTCCCTCCTAGGTATAGGGTGTCAAATTGTGAAGGATAAAAACAAGGCTCTTCTTGGTTGAGGATGAAAAAACTATTGAGGAAAACAATTTATAATGCAAAGCAAGAACCGGCTAAAGGCTCAATACTGCAACTGAGGGCATGATATGCAATCACAACTTAACGCCAAAAGTTGTTTGTTTTTATGTCTTTTAGTCTACTTGGTGTGAAAAAGGGATAAACTTGTGCCAAATAGACATCTTTTCAAATCCAATTTACGAATGTGAAAGAGATAATTTCACTCGACAATCTTTTTGCTTTTTGAAAATGAGTCAGAAAAGAGATTAACTAAGAATCATGACCTTTCAAGTCCAATTTAATGAGTGTGAAAGGGACAAATCACTCGACAATATTTTTTCTTTTTAAACAAGTCATAAAAGAGCTTAACTCGGACTCGTTCGGGATATTCTAGGCGACAAGTCCCAGGGGAGGCCAAGGCTCTCGTGTTGGACTTCTGTGGAATGTCAGTATCTTACAAATAGCCAACATAAGCTTGGGAAAACCCAAATCTCTCCAAGTCGATGAGGATAAATAACTAACAGATTATAAAGTCTCCATGATGGATCGGATAATGTCTCTTACCGGAAAAGACATAGGCAGGGGCATTGGATACCCCACAAGGACATCCCAATGGAAGGGAACCTCCTTAGGACTTGGAGGGAGAGTACTCAGGGAGAGAAAAAAACTCTCTCGTTCATAAGGTGCATGATTAGGAATGCTAGTGATATGGTTGAAGGATGCATCACCCTCCACAAGGAGAGCACGATTGACCAGAGATTGCATTGGTATGGCCACTTCTTCAATTCTAGGTTGAAGAGGATTCATGATAAAATAAATGGACACCTCACCCTCAATAATGGGGGTGAGGTTAGGAGAATAATGCAACGACATTATTGTCATCTCAATCAAAGGAGAAACAGGATGTGGGGAAACCACAGATGCCTCAGAATCTGAAGGGCCCTTGGGTGATCCTTGCGCTTCTAGTATTTTGGTCGTGGATGGACAGAAACGAGTAAGGTGATCTCCTTCACAAGTCCTGCAAAGGAATTTAGGCTTATTTCTGAGGTGTCAAGGCTTCTCCATGCTCCCAATGTCGTTCATAACGGTTGGTGCATGCTCTCAACGTGACTGGAAGTGGCGAGAGAGTCATATCCTACATGATGTACAAAGGTTGGAGTTGTGACATTGATATGACTCGTGGTGACTATAGTGATGCCCCTAGCATGACTATTAGTGGTTGGGTGAGTGTCTTCAACATGACTTGTATAGGTCATTGACCCATCTCCAATGTGACGGGCCAAGGTTGGTGATGGAGCTCCAATATGACTAGTAGTGACTGGGCTAGTGGTGAGTTATGGCATTTGATACCAAGGTCCAGGGAAAGATTGGTGTTGAAACATTGTAGGCCAGGAAGGGTCCTGATTTACCCTCTTTCCTTGTCCAAAAAGGTAGTATCCTCTGCTCAATGGGTCCAAAGAGGCTTGTACAACAATCATCACTAAAGTTTGTGAAGAGACAAACGTATGATAAGAATTATTCGAGTGAGGATATATGTTGCCCCGTTGTGAAGGGGTTCCGTAAAGAGGGTAGCCTAAACCATAAAAATGATTCTCCCAATATGAAATACCTGGGGATACATGAGGACCTATCATGGAAGGCGAAGGTTACATGAATGGGGTGTAAGAAGTAGAATAGGCACCCATTTGAGCGTTGGCTCTCGAAAGAGCGTAGCTAGGATTGGATCCATAAGAGGGGAGGTTCCAATCACCCATAGTCAGATTTGGTTGAGGTACATGACTCAAATTAAATGAATACATAGGCATCAGGGCCATGGTTCCTCTGGATCCAATGCTAGGATTCATATAAGTGGACTAGGGAGAGGATTGCATGGGTGAGGGAATATCAACAGGAAAATGACTAGAGACCCAAGGGGTGGACTGAGTATCATAGTTATGCATATCATTATGAAATATGGAAAGATTCATCCCCATGAAATTAGTAGGCATGATGGGGTGGGTAGCAGTGAAAGAGGGAGAAAAAGGAACTCCACAATCCATGATAATGAAAACTCAATATAGACTCTTAAGACCAACTAGTAATCAAAGAGAACAAAAAAATTCAAATGACCGATACGCATGAAAATGGGGTAAAGTGGTTGAGTGGCCTCCCTCTCTAAATAAGGTATGTCTCACCCAAGAGGGGCCTGAGAATCCCTGCTAAAGATCGGAGGTCACAAAATTAGTTATAAGGCACCTCATGGGCTTAACAACTAGTCGGTTAGATCCCTTCAGAGAGGTAATCCTCCATAAAGGTTGTGTGTTGTTCGACCCTTATTTGACCTAGGGTATCTGTAGAATAACCCCTGCAAGTAACCTATGTGGCACCTAAGTCAAGAAACTAAGTAACCAATGTATAACCGATGCATAGGAGAGTAGTCGTAAGTCAGGTCCACCATATGGGTATGGTAGCAGGGTCTGAAAGCTTGAAAGTACTGCCTCTCATGGAGGTAAATGAACTAACAAGATCCCCAGATACAAATAGATCCCCATAAATATCTCTGATGCTAAGAAGGTATCGGGGGGATATCCCTTCAACCAATCTTGCGCGACCTCGTGATTAAATCTGGTGTGAGCGCAACCTCCTGATATTACCAATTATACACTGCATTTATCCACTTCTTTTCTTAGACACATATGTTGATTTAATTTCCTTGGAGAAGTTTACTCACAAAATCCTATTCCAAGGCACTAAATCCTAAGCTAGTTTGTGCACCCTAGAAAATAAAATTGTGACTACTCAATTTTAAATTATAGTGTTAATTTTAGTGGCCATGATTACTCAAAAATGTATGGTAGTGAAACTCATGATGTTATGACTCTGCAAGAAAATTAAATATGAA
Organism: Picea sitchensis; assembly: GCA_010110895.2. Classification (NCBI taxonomy): domain Eukaryota; kingdom Viridiplantae; phylum Streptophyta; class Pinopsida; order Pinales; family Pinaceae; genus Picea; species Picea sitchensis. The sequence goes on from SNQJ01S0143648.1 coordinate 18,547, forward strand.
AATAATGCAAAGTCCTAACTGTAACTTTCAATGAATGATATGATTATGAAAATAAATGCAATTTTCAATTTCAACTCTGCAATTCTGACGTAAAATGCAATATTTGACTAAATGCACTAAGCTAATGATAAAGACACAAAAGACAAAAATTCCAAGAAATGCAAAATGCCTATTTTTTTTGTATTTTCAATATACGAAAAATAAAATGCATGGACTGATAAGCAACTTGATATATAAATTCTACTGTGTATAGGAATAAATAACTCAAGAAAAATACCAAGCAACAAAACACCCATCCCAATGTACAAGGACAATCAAAGTGGAAAGGTGATGAGAAAGACTCCACCCAAAAATTCAACTCCATACAGGTTTCCTGTCATCCCAGAGACACTCAAAAGGCACTACAAAGACCTAAGAAGGATAAGAAAACATCAAATCCCACCCAAAAAACACCAGACCAAGTAAACATGCTAGGAAAACTGATGTACACAACTGTTTAGGAAAACAAAGCGTATATACGCAGGTTTGCATGGGAGTGATAACTGGTTTTCAATATTCCATTCCAAACCTCTTTATCATTTCTCTAATATACTTGGTTTGATAAATACAAATTCCTTGGTTGCTTTGACGTATATAAATACCCAGAAAGAAGGATAGTTCTCCAAGTAATGACATTTCAAATTCATTCTGCATGTCCTTTGCAAATTTTTGGCTTAACTTGTGATCAGTACTTCCAAAAATAATATCATCAACATAAACTTCAATTAATAAAATACTATCTTGAGTTACCTTGATGTAGAGGTTTATTGTCTGTGCTTCCTTTTCTAAACCTTGCCAACTATAGATATTTATCCAGTCTAGAGTACCATGCTCTAGGAGCTTGTTTTAGACCATACACGGACTTCTTTAATTTACACACATAATATGGGTTCTTTGACAACTAAAATCCTTCTAGTTGTTCAATTTAGACTTCTTCTTCAAGTTCCCCATTCAGAAAAGATGATTTTACGTCCATCTGATACACTTTAATATTTTTGGAGCATGCATAAGCTAAAAGAAATCGGATTGCTTCCATTTTGGCAACTGGGGAAAATGTATCTTCAAAGTTGATTCCTTCAACCTGTGCATATCCTTTACATACCAATCTAGCTTTGTTCCTTTTAACTTATCTATATTCATTCAATTTATTCATGTATTCCCACTTTGTGTCAATCACATTCTTATCCTTTGGTCTTGGAACCAATTACCAATTGTCATTTTTCTCTATTTGATCCAATTCTTCATCCATGGCCTTATTCCAAAATTCATCCTTTATGGCCTCTTCAAAATAGGTTGGTTCAATCGTAGATGAGAGTGCTAGGTGCATTTGTTCTGGTGAATGGATTCTTCTTCTAGTTTCAACTCATGCATATTTGTTTCCGATAATCTGATCTGAAGGATGATTCTTCTGTACTCGTCTTCTAGGTGTCTTTGGAGGCACTTGTTGAACTTGATCTTATACTTCTGTCGGATCCTCTTCATATTCCCCTTCTACTTCTTTTTCATCTTCTACTTCTTCTTCGTAAAGCTTTTCTATTGATTCATTTTCTTCTTCCTTTAATTCTTGTCTACATGTTTCATCACTTGTTACATTGATGTTTTCCACAACTTTATTCAATATCAGGTTGTAACACTTGTATGATTTCCTTGTACTTGAGTAACCAACAAGTACTCCTTTGTCCACACAAGAGTCAAAATTTCCCATTCTTCCATATTCTCTTTTGATGTATCATTTGCTTCCAAAAACTCTGAAGTGCTTCACATTTGTTGGTCTTCCTTTCCATAGCTCATAGGGATTTTTGTTAGTGTTGTTTATGAGAATTACTCTATTTTGAATGTGAATTGTTGTATTCACTTCCTGTGTCCAAAAAATATATGTCAATTTGGAATCCATTAGCATTTTTCAAGCCATTTCATGTACTTTCTTGTTCTTTCTTTCAACAACTCCATTCTGTTGAGGTGTCCTAGCAACAAATAATTTCCTTTTTATTCTATGCTTGTTGTAGTAGTCCATAAATTCCTTTGAAGTGAACTCTCCTCCATTATCAGATCTCAAGCATTTGATTTTTGAATTCATTTCATTTTCAACCATTTCCTTGTAGACCTTGAAGTTTTCAAAAGACTATGACTTATTCTTGAGAAAGAAAACTGCAATCATTCTTTTATAATAATCAACTAATAACATAAAGTATTTCTCATCTTTTAAACCCTTTGTTGTAGTTGGTCTAACTAGATGAGTATGCAAAATTTCTATTGGTCTTGTCGTTGAATATTCTTTTGATTTAAACATGGTCTTTGTTTTATTTCCTTGTTGGTAATGCTTGCATAAAGTGTTGGTTGGTTTCGTGATCTGGGGCATTTCTCTAAATGCTTCCCTTTTTATGACTTTGACAAGGTTATAAAAATGTATGTGACCCATTCTTTTGTGCCATAGCCAAATTTCATCTTCGTTTCCTAGGAAACACTTTTCATTTTCAATTTCACTTAATACATATATGTTACTTGAAGTTCTCGCAGCTATTGCAATCAATTTTACTTAACCTTGTTTTCTTATCTCACACTTTTGTGAATCAAAAGTAACTTTATGACATTGGCCACACATTTGACTCACACTTAGAATATTATGTTTCATATCTTCTACTAGTAGAAAATTTTCTTCCTTGGTATTCTTGTTCCCAATTTTGATTGTGCCTTTTCCGATAATTTTAGTTGAATCGTCATTTTCAAAGGAGACTGATCCATCTCTTTTCTTTCTTAATGTAAGAAACCTATCTCTATCACTTGTCATGTGTTATGAACAACCACTATCAACATACCAACCATGTTTCTTCTTCTTAGCTTATAAAGCAAGTGTGCATTGTTCATTGCTATACTGATTCTTCTTTCTTATCCATGTCCTTTTTTGAAGTTCTTGTTTGTGATTCTTGTTGTTTTGTGGTGGTTCTCTAGGAGGGTCTCTCATTCTACAATCTTTAGCCATGTGTCCAAAGTTGTTACATTTGTAGCATTCCACTTCAGTGCTCAAAGATTCAAACCTGTTGTAACTTCTTCTATGTGTTTCACTAGGCCTTCTTGGATAACCCTTTTGTGTATGACTTTCAAAGTTGTTTATGTTCTTGTTGTTAGCTCTGCAATTCATAGCTTTATGTCCAAAATTATTACATGCATAACATAAACAAAACAAAAAAGTGTCATACCTGGGAGTTGAAGATATTCTGAAAGGAGGTACTCTTATGAATCCTTCTTCTTCCTGAGGCCTATCTGTTTCTATCGGTCATTGATTCTGAAATTTGAATCTTCTCCATGGAGGAGTGTCCCTGTAATTTTCTTTGTAGACCTTCCTATCCCCTTTGATTGTTTCTGTATAGATTTTTGAACATGTTTCTTGTTTTTTTGTTTTGGAGCTTGATCCATTTTCTGTCTGATTCTATCCAAGTCCAAACTTGTCATGATGAGGTTTTTGACTGTTGATAATATCATTCAAAACTTTTGAGTTGTTCTGCATATTTTTCTTTTGAATATCCTTTCTTAATGTGACAATTTTTTCTTCCAAATTTCCAATGATCTAGTCTCTTCCTTCTAGCTATTCTTTGAGTGCTTATTCAATTATTTTATCTTCTTCAATTTGAACCTTCAAATTTGTGATCATTTGTTCTAGTTCCTAAGTGTCTTGTTTCTTGTCTAGTTCCACTTGTAGTTTCTTGTTTTTCTTCTTTTCTCTTTTGATAGCTTCTATGGAACAAAAAAATTCTTCTCAGTAGTCAAATTCTGCCTCTTCATATTCTTGTTCGGTCTCTTCATACTCTTCTTCGGCCTCTTCATATTCTTCTCCAGAGTCTTGTTTATCACAGTCTTCTACTACCATGAATAGAACTCTTTATATTTCACTGTCACTGACTTCATCTTCATCTGATGATGAGATGTCTTCTTTGGTGCATAAGCTTTTCTTGAAAACTTTCTTTGTGGTTCTTTTGCCTTTATATATTTGTTTTCTATTTGAGTAACCTTCATCATTTCTCTTTTTATTATGAGTACATTCATTATCAAAATGACCAATACCATCATAGTTAAAACAAATCAAACAAGGCTTACTTCTATACCTTCTATTGGTATAGAGGTTGTTCAATCTTCTGACAAAGTTGGTCGCTTATTCATCATCTTCTGAGACGTCACTGTTGTTGCTATGTTCTTTTTCTTTTTTCTTTCCCTTTTTCTTTGACCTTTTGGATGCTTTGAAGGTTGATTTTTTTATATCTGGATTTTCCTGTTCAATTCCCATTTCATATGATGTGAAGATTCCATGTAGTTCGTTCGTTCTTATTGAGTTTAGATCTACTCTTTCTTCTAGTGATGATATCTTAGGGTCAAATATCATAGGAAGAGATCTTAGTAACTTTTGAAAAATTACATATTCTTTTATTTCTTCTCCCAATCCCAATATTACATTTACTGTTTCATCGACTCGTAAAAAGTAAGTTGCAATATTCTCATCTTCCCTCATCTTTAGTTGTTCAAAATGACCTCTGTAAGTTTGAATCTTTGTTTCTTTGACTTTTGAATCTCCTTCATAAATATTTCAAAGTTTTTCCCAAATATCTTTAGTGGATTTACAATGTGAAACTTTGGTGAATACCGATTCTCCAAGACCATTCAGAAGTGCATTTGTGGATTTAGAATTATTGTGACCGAGTTTCAATGCTTTGTCATTTGTTGACAGAACTGCTGGTGATGTGTATCCATTTACAATTTATTATCAAATTTCAAATCCTTCTTCTTGTATATATGTCTTCATCCTTATTCTCCAAAATGCATACTTCTTTCCATCAAACTGTGGTATTCCATTTTTATACATGTTGTTGTTCTCCATGATCTACCTTTCAGTGGTTAAACTGATTTCTGAAGGAACCTACTCTGATACCAATTTTTGGATTACTGAGAGGGGGGGTGAATCAGTAATAGAGAAATCTAATCCTTTTTAACCATATAATGAATTTTTTATATTAATGTAGCATTATCATCCAATATTTGTAGAGTAAATAAACAATGAACAAATGAACAATCATACATATACACAATACACAGTATTTTTACGTTAAAACCCAAAGTGGGAGAAAACCACAGAATGATTTTTCTTATATGTCTTGAAGAATTAGATACATTGGAAGAACCAACTTCCTTTGTTTTCTAGCTGCAACTGAAAGGAGGCTCCAACCCCCTAGTTTTTCAAGCTACAACCTGAGGGAAGCTCCAACTCCCAAATTCTTTGGCTACAACCAGAAGGAGACTACAACCCCCTATTTTCTCTGGATACAACTGGAAGGTGGCTACAAGCACATGTCCTTGCCCCGTCCAACCACCCTGATGTATAAGTAGAATGATTGAACCACTGCCACACTATCACTGTGAGATATACTGTTGTAAACCTGTACCAATCAACCTACACCAAACAACCTATACTAATAACCTTAACCATGCATCAACCATGCATAAACATTTACCTCAACCTGTAATCAGCATGTACCATAAACAAGTGCATCAACCATGCACCAACCTGTACCTCAACCAAAATCCCTCATCAATTTCAACATCCAAATATGATTTCAAACTCTGTAGTAGAACTGGTGTATATGATCACATATCTGCAAACCTTACTTAACTTTAACAACAAAAGACTAGATCTTTCATCAAACTTTACTTTAGTCTCACATGACTAGTTTTGGATTAGTCAACAACCCTAACTTGAACTAATCATAACTATGTACCTGTAATGAATAAAGATCTGAAAATAATACATAATGTTCTTCAATGTGTTTTGTGCAATTCCTCCAGGTGTCACT
>SNQJ01S0143649.1:4557-28979 GCA_010110895.2 Picea sitchensis
GGAGTCCTTAGTCAAAATGGGTTTGTTGTATGTTATGAATCAAGGAAGCTGAAGAAGCATGAAAGGAACTATGCCACTCATGATTTGGAGTTGGAATCCATTGTGCATGCCTTGAGAAAATGGAGGCACTACCTCATGGGGAATTTTTTTTAGTTGAGGACATACCATAATGGTTTGAAATATTTATTTGACCAACCAACTCTAAATGCTAGGTAAAGAAGATGGTTAGAATTTCTAAGTGAATATGAATTTGATATAAATCATATCAAAGGGAAAGAGTACAAAGTGGGTAATGCACTCAACAGAAGAGTGCATGAGTTGCATGCTAGAACAATTAGAATGTATCAATAAGGTTTGAAAGACATAATTTTGAAGGCTAAAAAATCAGATTTGCAATACAAGGAAATAGTGGCAAAATTACAACAAGGTATTTTGCAGCAGAAAATTGAAGACTTTCAGCTAGAAATGATCAAATTCTCATATACAGGGGAAAAATTTATGTACCAAATTCCCAGGAATTGAAAAAAATGATATTGAGAGAAATGCATAATGTACCTTATGCTGGGAACCCAGGTTATTAGAAAACTGTTGCAGCTATCAAGAGCCAATATTATTGGCTAGGAATGAAGAAAGAAGTTACATATTTTATTGCCAAATGTTTGGAATGTTAAAAGGTAAAGGCTAAGCATAGACACCCAGCTAGTTTTCTACAACCATTACCCATTTATGAGTGGAAATGAGAAGTTGTAACAATGGATTTCATCACCAAACTTCCTAGAACAAACAAGCAACATGCTTTTATCATTGTAGTGGTGGATAAGATTACTAAAGCTGCCCATTTTATTCCAGTAAAGCTCACTCACAAGGAAACCAACATTGCTGATGTTTATATGAGAGAAATTGCTTGATTACATGGTATACCCAAGACAATTGTGTCTCACAAAGATCCAAAATTTACATCAAATTTTTGTAAAGGATTATTTAAGGGATTTGGAACAAATTTGAATTTTATCACAACTTATCATCCAGAATCAGATGGACAAACAGAGAGGGTGAATCAAGTGATTGAGGATATGTTGAGAATGTATGTGATGGATAAACCATCAAAATGGGAAGAATACCTACACTTAGTAGAGTTTTATTATAAAAATGGGTACCAAACATCTCTAAAGATGAGCCCATTTGAGGCACTTTATGGAAGAAGGTGAAAAACACCGGTAAGATGGGATAACCCAGTAGATAGAGCAATGGTTGGGCCAGATTTACTCAGGGAAATGGAAGAGAAAATATTGAAAATAAAATAGAATTTAAGGCTTCCCAAGACAGGCATAAAAGATATGTTGATAAGGGAAAAACTAACAGGGAATTTAAATTAGGGGACCATGTATTCTTGAAAGTGAAGGCCAACAGAAGTTCCCTGAAGTTGGGAAATTGTTCAAAGTTGGAAACTCGCTATTGTGGGCCATTTGAAATCCTAGAGAGGATTGGGCATGTATCATACATGCTTGCCTTTCCTACATCAATGAAAATTCATAACATATTTCATGTATCACTGCTTAATAAATATATACATGATACTAATCATGTTATTGATTGGAATGTGATTCAGGTGGAGCAAGAAGGTGCTTTCCAAGTACATCTAGTATGCATTATGGATAGGAAAATAAAAAAACTCTGGAATTGAGCTATAGGGCTTGTAAAGGTCCAATCGACCTGGTACGGTCATGAGGGCATAACTTGGGAGAATGAAGATGCTATGTGGGTAGAACACCTACATATTTTTGAGGAGTTTTGAAAATTTGGTTGTATATGTGTACATAATTCACTAAGGACAGTGCATAAATAAGGGGAGGGCATTGTAATACCCCTAGATCAAAACCCAACTATAAATTTAAATGAAAATGTACTTAAGCTAGTGAGATGTTTGATATCATTTTTGTATGCACCTTCCATGGTATAGTGCATACATGTACTACGCACTAAAATGATGAAGTGTGCACATTCTAGGATACCGTGTGCAACAAACTTAAGTGCACGCGACTTTTAGGCTAGGGAGCCTTTGTGTATATGTTCTGTTGTATAGGATGGTGAGCCAGTTATTATAATCTAGGAGGCTTATGTGTTGAATTAGGTCGAGGAGCCTAGATGATAAAGGCCAGTGAGCCACTTTTTGTATATGTCTTATCATTAATATAATACATCGTTGTGTGTATATCGACCACGATAAAAGAGTATGGGGGACTAAACTCCACTAGTTAGGGAAGGGAGGGGGGGAATAAAAGTTAAGGAAAATGGATAAGATAGGGAGCTTAAGCCAAAAAGGAATATTATTTTAATATTCATTAAAGTATAAAGTATGGATAATTATTTTATCCTAAGTTTTAAGGATGGGGACAAGTGGGCCAAAGTAGGTCCCAACATGACAAGTGTCAAGTTGGGAACATGCATACATATAGTTTGGATTTAGTTCATTTTATGATTCCTTCCATAATCATTCACTCATGCATTCAGTTGTCCTCCATACCTTCATGTACTTGTATCTATACCTGTACCCGTATCCATACCCATACCTATATCTGTACCTGGTTATCTTGGGATTTGGACTGAAGAAGTGGGATGTTAGGCCCGTGGGATATTGAAGAGGTGAGTCGTCAATCCCATGAACATTTTATCTCTAGGTGAGAGAACTGTTGGGAATTGATTTCCCAAAGGTGCCAACATGCAACTACAGTGCTTTGAGACTTCCTATCCAACATGTTGATGAAGCCCGGAAAGGAAGTGGGGTCGCCAAAGGACTATTGAGTATAGAAGGGGCACACTTCCTGGGGTGGGACATGCATGTGGGAAATGAGGGATTGTAGGTTGTTAGTTTGAGTTGGAACCCGTGATAGAGTCTTTCCTGTTTTTTGAGATACATCAGTTTAGTTAGGAATCCCTTTACCCAGGTGGAGTTTAGTTGTAGCTCAGGGGTGACCCACTACTGAGAGTGATGAGCAGTGTGGTATAAGGATGGGAGGTTCATGGAAGGTCTACATGCAGTTGGTTATATTCTTACCAAGATAAGTGCCAATTGTGGGTTAATTCATATGCTACATTATTATTTATGTGTTTATTTTTATGGGTTTTTCTTGTGTGTGGTTTATACCTATCTTTATATTTATGGGTATTGCCTATCTATTCTGCATGTATATGTTTACTATTATTTCCGTATAAATCTATGCATTTACATAATGTATTTGTCTATTTTAATTTTTATATATAAAGTTCCGCAAGATTTTTTGTGTATATGTTTTATTTTGTATACAGTTTGAAATTTTTATGTGGCATAGCCCAATGGGATGTTGGGGATGTTACAATGAGTGTCAAATGAGATCTAGTGATCTCTATTTATATTGATCTATCTTTCTTGATTGGGACAAATTCTCTTTCTAGAGGCTAATAACTCAATATTGAATATTCTCCTGAGATGACTTGTCTTCCAGGGTTATTATCCAACGTTTTAGGGTTTCTCTTGCTTCCTGAAATATTCTAGTCTTGTTAAAGGTTACATGTGGAGGTTAATAACTCATGCAACTACCATATTATCAACACTCCCTCCTAGCTAGAGACGTATTAAAGGAAATGGTCTTGATCATAAACATATCATTCATGTAGCATCCCCATCCACCCCAGTGATGGGCTATGCCAAGTGAAATAAAATTTGAACTGTATACAATATTTAAAGCATAGAGAAACTATGCAAAATTATATGTTTTATACAGGATAACGATGGAAATACACATGCAACATACAGAGGAAAAACCCATAAGAAAAAATGCATAAATAAGGCTGCAACATGTAGTTTAACACACAATTGACACTTATCTTTGATAGAAAGACCACCAACTATGTCCAAATCTTCCACAGTCCTCCCAGCCTTAGACCACACTGCTCAATAGTATCAACAGTGGGTCACCTCCGAGATGGGACTAAAATCCACCCATGCAAAGGAATTCTTAACCTGGATGATGTATCTCAGACAACAGAAAGAACTCTGTCATAGGTGACAACTCAAACTGACAGCCTATAGTCCCTCATTCCCCACATGCTTGTCCCTGATCTAGGTGGATATTGGTGGCCACCCACCTATTCCAATTGGCTCCTCTTGACTATTTTTAGTTCAATAGGTTCTTCTATACTTCTTTGTAATTGTGGGTTCTACACTTCTGAGGTTGTATGAATAACTACACATATTCAAGGTGGATATTGGTGGCCTCCCATCTAATCCAATTGGATTATTTTGTATGTTTTCATGTCAGCACATCTTATTGTACTTCGAGGGTTGATTTGGAGACCTAAACATTGTTTTTTTGGCTCGCCACACTCAAAATGTAGACGAAGTCAGAGTTTGACAGCATAATGTGTAGTTCTATGAAATACCTTTCCAATGGGATATCACGCGCCTAAAACGTAGGTCATACGCAAACGTTATGACCACGGGAAGTTGAGGTACCAAATTATCCATTGGGGCCCACATAAATTTTGGCGTTTCACCCCCTAGGGTTAGGTTTTTGGCATTCATGAGTAATCTCAAAAAGGCCTCTCGAGCATCATTGTAATCATTTTTCTCAGACAAATGCATGTAGCAGCCACATCTCTTCTTAGATATAGCTACCACCATTCGAGCAAGTGTTTCAGTTCAACATTTTTACAGTTTCATCCTATTTAATTTATTCAATAGAAGATATTGTTCACTGGATATCTCTTTGTTTATTGAATTCAGTTTGTTAATCAATTTGTTTCGCTCCTAAATACGGACCAGTGGTATCCGAGAGGTCTTCTTTTCATTTATTTTTCTTCGTGCATGTCCCCGACAAGATATGGGTACATGAATTTGGGACTCAAACCAATCGATCCGTTGCAAGATTGGTCGCTCAAAGCCTGAAAAAAAACCATGGGGGATGAAAAGAAAGATGATGGAGCATGATATCCTTTTAAAATGTTGCTCGAGGAAGCCCTCAGACGACAAATGAATGAAACGATGGACAAATTTGCATAGATCCTTCGACGACTACCCACAAGAGAAGCATCATCATCAAGTGGCCATGCAACACCCTTCAAGGTACAAGTAAATTTTGATATTCCATTATTTGAAGTACTGATAGATGAAGATGTTGTAGATAAATGGTTGAATATGATCGAAGGGTATTTTCGATCCACAATTTTTCTGATAGGGAAAAGATCACTTTTTCACTCCTCAAGGTCATCTCCCATGTTAATGATCCAGAATTGGATCTAGGAGCCATATGGGGCTCAAAAAGGCCTAAAAATAAAAGTTCTCAGAATCTCTTCAAAATGGATGTGTGCGTAAGCCTCGTCTATATGAACCCAACACAACTTGAACAGGATCAAAGGGAGGTCGTATGCTCCATATATTGTGATCTGTTCACTTTTCCCTCGCCTTATATGAACTCCAACAACTCTGAACAGATCAAAGGAGGTCAGATGTTCATTATTGATGACTTATTGCTCAATTTTCCAAAAAGGAAAACAAATGATGACTATATAGTCCATACAAATGACACGTGTCGTACCGGAATTGTACAGGCCATATGGTCCGTATAGATGACATGGAAGGGTACATAGTGCTGACATGGACATAGGAAGACTGGGTAGTTGATGTGACATGTGGACCAATCAGCATATGTGTCACCACAACGCAAGTGACACATGGCACATTCAAGTATCACCGGAATTTCACCGCATTGCATGCATAAGAACTCAACATCATCAACACGTAGTACCAAACATCCATGGCACAAGGATTAAATCCACAAGACATCAAAAGGGCCAAACTATACAAAGTTGGCTGTAAGATTAAAAGCACCGCTTCATGGTAAATCCAGTTTACGCGCTGCGACAGACCACACATAGGGCGCATATGCTACCGGTGGGTGCAAAACCTCGGCCATAAACGACGAGATTTATGAAAGATGGTTTCAGCCCCAACCACTCAATGATCGGGTTCTGCCGATTTGACATCAAATCCGAGTTCAATCTGCATGGGGTGGCTGGTCAAAGACCCAAATGTGCCCTAATGTGCCTCTCTTCACATTCAAAGGGGTGCATAATAGCTCAAAGATTGACTATAAAAAGCCATGGATGATCATCATTTATTCAAGGAATTCATTGTAGTGTTATGTCGTTGGGATTGTTAGAGGCTCACTCTAGCAATAGTCATTATCAACACCATTTCATAAGCTCCTCCATCCGGCCATTAGAGTGGAGAAGTGCTGAGTTCTTTCACTCATATTTTCACCTCTTCATTTGTAAGGAAACATCTATTTGAGGGCCTCAAGAGCCTTCCATTGGAGAAGCTGAAGGGACCCAAGTCCCTTTCCCCTTTGTGTACCTCTCCTCGATTTCACTCAATCGCATCAACTCATCTATTGGTGAACTTGTTCCATTGTCACTTGTATTTAGTTTTGTTTTTGTTTTTTTATGCTCATGTTGTTGTTTATTTCTGTTTAATTCTTGTTCACCTTTACTTCATTTTCTTTTCTAACCTTTTGCTTTTCAGCTGTCATGCCTATCAGAGCTCAAGTAGGCATGTAAGTGCTTGCTTTTTGCTCACTATCGACGAAAAAGAGTTACTTAACAGACATGGCACTACACTGGGAGAAGGTAGTGCCCTCCCTCATTTGGCTTCATTTGCTTTCCTTTTAATATCACTTGGTGTGTTCAAATCACCTCACTGACTCAGACAACAAGAAATTATCAAAGATTGGGGAGAAATCGACCTAATTTTTTCCCTTTAATTCTTTTGACACAAAGCAACTGGAGAGGTCCCACAAGATAAGTGCCTCGTCCACACATAGGGAGCGCCAGATTCAAGATTCTGCCCACACAGTGACACGCGCATTTAATTTAAAATTTGCATTGTAAGATTTTTGATGTTGGGAAACTCACTGCCCTGCTTGAGATGATAATGTGAAAGCTCTGACATCGCACTTTACTTAGCCCCTCAACTTATAAAAGGGGACCATCTAGCAAACCTAGACACATAGGAGGATAAAATTCATTGTCCTTTTTTTTTTCTTTGCTGTTTATCTAAGCAATATCAATCTTTTAAAAAACATCTAAACAACTCACATTTTCGGGACTAGAAGTCAAAAGATCAATCCAAAGTATGCTCTTCTTGGGACATTATGCAATCTAGAGAATCAAAAAAAGGATTGAGAAATCGATTCACCCTCCCTTAATCAAAATTTCAAACAACTTAGGAGAGGACAAAGGCTCTTTTATTGAGACCCTCTTAGTTGCATATTATTTCAAACAACTTAGGAGAGGACAAGGTTTCCCTTATTGAGACACCTCTTAGTTGCATGTTTCAAACAACTTAGAGAGGACAAAGGTTTCTATTGAGACCCCTCTTAGTTGCATGTTCAAAAACAACTTAGAGAGGACAAAGGCTCTTTGTTGAGACCTCTCTTAGTTTCTTTTTGACAAAACACCTTCTTGTAAAGAGTCCAATACATGCCCACATAATGCTCAAAACTGATAATAGTGTTTTTGAATTTTGCTTTCTTTGCTCAGAAAACTAGGAGAGTTAAAAATTGTAAAGGGCCCACACATGCCCACATGTTTCAAATCTAGGACTAGTTTCATGTTTTCTAGATTAACCTACCACATAGGAGTTAAAGGATAAGTAACTAATTACAATGTCCCATGCTAGTTGCATAGGGTTTTAAAATTCCGCATCTACAAAATTACAATGCCATCTAGTTGATTTAGTTAACAAGACCTGTAAAGGACCAAGCGATGTCCACATGTTGCAAGGATACACCTAACAACTAAAATTTGATATACACTTTGCACTTACACACAAAAGCCACTTGTGCACTCACATAGCCTAAACTCAAAAACGTGGCGGTTTGAGTAGGTTTCCTTCATATCTAGATTCCTAAAAATACCCCATCTTTTCGGGTTGACTATCCACTCCCACTTTTAATCAAACGAGGTTGGTTTTCACCCCAAAATTTCACAAAACACTTCATTTAAAAATCTTCTAACAACTCACTAAATTGTCTCCACGTGAGGTGCCAAAAGAAGATTTTAGTCTGCAGGGATTTCTGGGTAGGTATCCAACAACCTCCGGCCATCGTTCTCACAATTTCAAACATAGAAGTTGACAAATAGGAGCTTTTAAATCCTCAAAATCCAAGCGCTCCAATCACCATATATGTGGAGATACCCGCGGAAGGGTCGGCTACCGAGGTCCTGCTTTGTTCTCTCGTATATTCCCTTGAGGCACTCCACCTCCTTTGGACAGATCCACCTCGCGGACCCATTAGGTCGAAAATCTATATGTCGCGCTTGGACTGAGGTACCCAGAGACCAATTGTAGGACATCCAAATCTGTGGACATTGTGGGCTGCAATTGCACCTTTGATCGATTTTGTGTGGCTATTGGGAGTATCAGCTCTTTCCTGGGATACATTGCACCTTCTACCCCTCATTATAACCAGCTATTTCAATCTTCACTAGTGCCTCTTCCAGTGACTTCCGCACTTCCACCTGAGAGCTATTGGAAGATCCAAAGGTTTTTGAGAGGAAGGACGCTACGTCTTATAGGACACGAGCATTGGCTTTATGTTTTGACTCCCCCACGCCGACAAACCCTCTTACCCATATATATGCCGCTTCACCTATGTATGATGCACATCCGATTACAATTTGACTTTAGTACATATATATCGTAAACACTTTGCAAAAGACTCTTGGTTCTATATTTTCTCTCACCACTTGTTGCACACATTCCACACATCCAAATTCGACATCAATAAACTACGTAACCCCGGCCATTCACTTCCACGCTTGCTCAATCTCCCACCTATCCTGGGGGGAGTATCCGGTCGTATTCTCGCTCACATACTCCCCGCGGAGTGCTACTTCCATCTTAGGGATCGCCTTTTCTTGGTTCTACCTACTTGGGTCCACTTCCCAAGGTCTTCCATCTTCTAGCTCTCCTTTACAAGGAAGCAGAGGGCCAACTTCCTCTCAAGGAGGGAGCACCAACCCACCTAGTCCTCATCAAGGGTCGATCACATCACACCGCAACCAACATTCCTACTCCCACCACGATGCCATAATTTGGCATCTCTCAACATCCCCATCTCACCAAGTCACTAATCCATCCTATATTGCATGATGCCGCATGGCCTCGCAATGCCAACCAAACTTCCTCGTATATACCAAAGTTTGAAGGAAAGGCAGCGATGACCCCGCCAATCATGTCATGACCTTTCACTCTATGGTGCTCTTTCCCCAAAGATTATGAAGACTCGTTAGATTGGCGCTCTTTTCAACGCGACACTTACCGCCCATCGGCCAAATGGTATAAGCAACAAAAGTCCGGTCACACTCACCTTTGAGTCATTAGAAGCCAAAGCCTTCTTGACATTTTTCCAATTACCAATCGTATTAATGAGCAATGGTCTCGAATCCATCAGTGATTTTTGAATATTTCATGACGAGAGAGAGGAAAGGAATGGAAGAAGGAGGAAGGAAAGGATCTGAGGGAGCGGATGGAGGAATGGAGGATGGAAATGGAAGGAGGATGAGATGGATGGACGGATGGAGGACGATGGATGGATGGATGGAATGGACGGAGGAGGATGGATGGACGGAGGACGGACGGAATGGAAGGATGGATGGACGGAGGGAGGAGGAAGGATGGATGGAATGGATGGAGAATGGATGGAGGAAGGACGGATGGATGGATGGACGGAAGGAATGAGGATGGAGGACGGAGGAAAGGAGGATGGACGAAGGAATGGAATGGAAGGATGGATGGACGGACGGATGGAGGATGGATGGATGGAAGGAAGGAGGATGGATGGATGGATGGATGGAGTGGATGGATGAAAGGATGGATGGATGGATGGAGGATGGACAGGATGATGGAGGATGAATGAAGGATGGACCGGATGGTGGATGATGGAAGGAAGGATGGAGGATGGACAGGAAAGGATGGATGGACGGATGGATGAAGGAAGGATGGAACGTGGATGGATGGAACGTGGATGGACGGATGAAGGATGGAAGGATGGACGGAGGGAGGACGGAAGGGCGGAATGGCCTGCCTAAAGCCCTACCATCAAAGCCGGTTGACAACCGCCAAGACAAACAGATTCATCTACTCCCATCGCTACACTTCGTGGTTTCCACCGCATCTCGCCGACAAAAATGTGGCACCATTCACGCTATAATCGACTTTCGCTTTAATTTCAATAACGCTTGTCCAAAAGACAACTTCCAACACCTTCTTTACTTCCATCGACATCGACGACATACGGCCATGAAGCTCTCTTTATGGATTCGGCCTCGATACAACCAATTCAGATTCACCCACCATCAATACAAAACCGTGATTCATAACCCCACAAGTAATGCTTGCATATCGTGGTCATGCCCTTCTACCAGGTAAATGCTCTACAAGAATCCTTCCAGCATACCATGACATACATTTTTCATGATTTGGTTCAAATCATTCTCGCCTACTTAGATGACATCACAGCTCGACCGCGACTCAACACCCAGCCGCATTTACGAATCATTTTTTCAACGTTGTCGTCAGTATAACATTCGCTTAAACCCTCTCTGTGTGTTCGTCACGGCCTTCTGGGCTTTATCGCGTCACAAAGCTGCATCATCGCGGACTTCAAAGTCCAAGCCATCACGTAAATTCCACCTCCTCAATTTAATACTTTACGCCTACGTAGCTCCAAGGTGGCAAGCCAACTTCTTAGGCTATTCTCGACACGCTTATACGCCAAGATGGTTTCCTTTCTCGCCATCAAGCAATAATGACATCCCTTTTCATCGGGACGATTATGCTCAACAGCCGTTTGATGACCTCCTCAAACAAATACAAATGCACCTTGATAAGTGCACCTGACTACCAACGCGACTACATCCTCTACGTGACGCTGATCACCGTATCGCGAGTCGGCCCTTCGACAAGAGCTATTATGCACCCCTTGAATGCGAAGAGAGTAGACATTAGGGCATTTACCACTGTACCCTCCCCTAATGCCAGATTGAGCTCTGATTTGGATGTCAAATCACTGGAGCCGATCCATTAGTGGTTGGGAGGTCACCATCTTCATAAATGCCCGCTTGGCGCGCTGCTGGTTTTTCACTCCTCACTCGCCAAGATATGCTCTATGTGTGAATATAATGCTGCATGCTTAGTTTACTCATGGGCGCTATGGGCGCTTTTTAATCTTTTAGCCAACTTTGTATAGTTTTGGCCCTTGATGTGCCGTGGATTTAATCCAGGCTACGGATGTTTGTTTTCCGTGGTTGATGATGTTGAGTTCGTCATCGCGCGACGAATTTCGATAACAACATCCGGCACAATGACGGGATGTATGACATGTAGGTACAACATGTGACAGGC
Source organism: Picea sitchensis (assembly GCA_010110895.2). Classification (NCBI taxonomy): domain Eukaryota; kingdom Viridiplantae; phylum Streptophyta; class Pinopsida; order Pinales; family Pinaceae; genus Picea; species Picea sitchensis. The sequence continues at coordinate 16,001 of SNQJ01S0143649.1, forward strand.
AAATACGTGGGACTTGTGTGGACCAGTCAACGATTGACACAAGGCATGTTTTCGAAATATGTCATGGTGCCACATGGCCCAGTCATGGGATGCTATGTGGCACCCATTTATTGGCTAGTTTGGTTTTTGGAAAAATGTTGGACTCTATGAGGTTTGAACCCGCGACCTCAGCGTGGATGAGTGACTTGGAAGGGACAGGATATCCAACCTGCCCTCACTTTGGTTCTTAATCTATTATTTTATCACTTATATTTAAAGTTGAGTGTTGGTTCCGACGACGGAGGATAGGGTTGGGGCTAGGCCCCAACCCTCGGTGCGCTCCATAGAACCACTACCATGTGACTTGTGTTTTAGCCATTTTGGCACACAAATATGGTTACAATCTTAGTCCCCATTTTTGGAACCATATCCCATATGACTCATACATATATGTATTGGCACAAATATGTGGTAGGACATCCCCCAGTTCCCGTGAGCTCCTCCATATGACCAAGACTCCACCGTTGTTTGTTAGCATGATTATACATAGGTTAGACCCAGTCAGTCGGGTTAGTCCGCTGAGCAGGTGCGTAACCATAGGCCAAATACCAAGGGGGTTAGCGTGTAGAGGATGTAGCCCGAGGCCACATGGCCTTACGTGTGACCAGGAGCCAGATTCTAAGAGGGGGCCATCACATGAGCCTTAATGCTTGGCCACATGGAGGAACCCAATGTGACCAGGGGTGCGGAGATAAATGGGGTTGCACCCTATTTTTGGAATAAAGTGGGTTTTAACTTTATATTATAATTTTTAAATGGATTTTCAGCCAGATTTGGGAGATATTATCCATTTTTGGAGGATCTTGGGCACTTTTTGAGGAAGATCTTGGGGGTAAGTTGGGAGATGGTTACCAACTTAAGATCTATATAAACTAGGGTTTCTTGAAGCCAAAATGGAGGTTCATAACAGGTTTATACTGAATAATTGTTAAGACAAAGCCATTTTTATGTAGGGAAGTTGTTGAGGAGAGTAGCTTTGTGAGCCATTTCTGGGAGCTCCATTCATCCGATTTCAGTGCTGTCAGTTTTGTTGGGTTCCAGAGATCTGGTAGAAAAATAAAAGATGATTACTTTTAAAGATTTTAGTGTCATCAGTTTTGTTTTGTTGGGTTCCAGAGATCTGTAACTGTTTTGATGTACTTTTAAATCTTTGAACAGAAATAATAAAGCCTCACCCATTGAGACAAAGGCCCGAAGATGTAGACGAGATTGATGAAATCCATTATCACATTGGTGTTTATGGTTTGTTGATCCTCATGCTTTATTTCAGATCTGTATATGTTTATATGGCTGTTATATTTCCCCATTATTTCTTCCTCTTTTATTAGATTCCTAAATGGTAAAATAACTCATGCATAATAACTCAACCATTGTCATATAAAAGATCTTTTTGGATCAAGTGGTATTAGAGCGAGGTTGATGTTTGGATTTGAATTTTGAATGATTACCAGGGAAAAGCTACATTGTGGTGAAGGTGAGATTGTTGAAGATAATCCAGTGATTGGATTGAGAAAGAGAACTTCTCAAAACAAGAATATGGCATCGAAAGAGGGACTTTCTCAGGATGAGAAAGAGTTTCGAAAAAAATTCTTCACCATGTCGGAGATGATGAAGGTTTTGTATGAGGATTACTTGGAACGAAAGAGACCGAATTTGGGTGAGTCTTCAAAGGGAAAAAGTGAAGAAGGAGAGGATCCTCCTCAAATTCCTCCTTCACCTCCTTATTCACCTCCTTCTTCTCCTTCTTCTTAAAGTTCAAGTTCTAAAAGAACTACAAAGAAACATGTCCATAAACATAAGGATGAAATTCCTTTACTAAAACTTGATGTGAAATTTGAATTACCTATATATGATGGTGAAGTTAATGTAGAGAGACTTGATAATTGGGCCAGACAGATGGAGGTTTAATGTAGTGTGCAACAAATCAAGGATAAGGCAACTCAGATCAAGTTGGCATCACTTAGAATTGCATGAAAAACACTCATCTGGTGGCAAAGCAAGTTGCAAAATGGCACACAACAAGTGGATAATGTATTTCCATCATGACAAGTTTTTATTTCTGCACTTAGAAAACAATTCTATCCTTTGGGTTATAAAGAGAAAGCGTTAATTGAACGGAAATCTCTTAAACTAAGAAAAGGAAAAACAATGCAAGAATACATAGATGGATTTCGTAAAATGGCATTGATGTTAGATATTCCTTTACATAACCAAGAAACTCTTATGAAGTATATAGGAGGTTTACCTGCACATATTCGTAACATTGTATTCATGTTTGGACCTACTAATCTTGATGAGGTTTCTATTCAAGCAACATACATTGAAGCAGGGAAAACATGAGTTGGTGTATCAATGGAATTGTCTTCAAGGAAGGAGGAAAAAAGGAAGTGGAATGGAAAAAAGACAAATTTAGTGGCAAGAACGGAAGAGAAACCCTCTTGTAGGCATTGCAAGAAAGAGGGGCATGATGAGGACCGTTGTTGGAAATTGCATCCTGAGAAGAGATCGAAGTGGTTCAAAGAGAAGAAAGGGAGGAAAACAATTGCAACTACAACATGCCCAACAGACTTGGGCTCAGATTTAGGTGATGAATCAAAAGTCTCATTGGTTGGTATGACAAGTAAAATTGGTGAAGGATTTGATTCTAGAAGTAAATTGTTTCACATAAGGGTCATCATGAGGCATACTAAGGTCGACACATTGATAGATAATGGATCTCAATCTAACTTAATTTCAGAGGAATTGGTTAAACAGTTGGGATTAAACACTCAGATGCATCATAATCCTTACACACTTAAATGGATAAGAAACAATAATCAATTGCACATAACAAAGCAGTGCACATTAAAATTTTCAATTTCATCTAAGTTTGTGGATGCGGTAACATGTGATGTGGCGCCACTAAGTGAATGTGGAATGGTCTTAGGCAGTCCTTACTTGTATGATCATAAAGAAATCTTCTACAGGGAAAATAATGAAATCACTTAATCAAAGAAGGTAAAGAATATGTGGTTCATGCTCATCATTTAAAGGCAAATAAATCTCTTCAAACTATGGGACAATTAAGAAAATCATATCAAGCAAGAAACACACCTATAATTGTTTCAAATCAAGTAATTGATCTTAAGAAAGAACATGAGATGATTGTAGAATGGAAAATCAATCAAAATTTGCTTCAAGATAAGCTAATGTTGTGCAAGTATTACAAACATATTAGCTCATTTGCAGTCATATTTCTGATGTTATCATTAGTAATGTTGTCAACATGAATGATAGTGGCTTTAGTAAGATGTGATAGGGTACAAATGGCTAACAATATGTTGTCAGTTATCATGATTGTTTTACAGTTGATCTTGATGAGACAGGTGCATAGGACAGAGTTCAAAGACAAGGAACAAGTTGGGTGGCCTATCCCGAACCTGATGACCGGTCAGTAACCTTTTGGAGGACCAAAAGGTATTTAGTGGGGAGGTGTGATCCATAATTGGATCCAGGAGCTAGATGGGGCTCAGAAATGCCTAAAAATAAAAGTGCTCAAAATATCTTCAAAATGGACGTGTGAATAGGCCTCATCGATACAAACCCAAAACAACTTGAACAAGCTCAAAAAGTTGTCGTATGCTCCAGATATCATGATATGTTCTATTTTCCAAACAAGCAAAACAAATGATGACTGTACAATTCATACAGTTCCACATGTCAGTTGACTATATGGGTCATACAACCGTACAACTGACATGGTAGGGTATGTGGCACTGACATGGACAGAGGATGACTGGGAAGTTGATGTGACAGATGGACCAATCAAGGAGTGACATGTGTCACCACTGCAAGGGTGACACATGGCACATTCGTATTGATGATGTGGCAGGTAAGACACATGGCAGGTTACAAGGCAGACACATGGGCCTTGTGTGGACCAATCAGTGATTGACACATGGCATGTTTTTGGAAAATGGCATGGTTCCATGTGGCCCAGTCATGGGCTGCCATGTGGCACCCATTTATTGGATCATTTGGTTTTAGGAAAAAATTTGGAATCTATGAGGTTTGAACCCGCGACCTCCACGTGGACGAATGACTTGGTAGGGCCAAGCTAGCCATCCTTCCCTCTCTTTGGTTCTTAACCTATTATGTTATCACTTATATTTAAAGTTGAGTGTTGGTTCTGATGACAGAGGATAGGGTTGGGGCTAGGCCCTAGCCCCCGACACGCTCCATAGAACCACTACCATGTGACTTGTGTTATAACCCTTTTGGCGCATGGATATGGTTACAGTCTCAGCCCCTAGTTTCAGAGCCACATCCCATATGAATAAGAAGTATATTTATTGGCGTGGATATGTGGTAGGACAACCCTCGGTTCTTGCGAGCTCCTCCATATGATCGGGACTCCAACGTTGTTTGTTAGCATAGGTATACAGAGTTTATCCTCGGTCGGTTGGGATAGCCCACTGACCAGGGGCATAACCATAGGCCAAATACCAAGGGGTTTAGCACGTGGAGGATGTAGCCCGAGGCCACATGATCTTACGTGTGACCAAGAGCCAGATTCTAGGAGGGGGTCAATGCATGAGCCTTATCGCTTGGCCACATTGAGGCACCCAATGTGACCAGGGGCATGAAGATAAAGGGAGATCCACACTGGTTTTGGCATAAAGTGGGTTTTAACTTTATATTATAATTTTTAAATGGATTTTCAGCCAGATTTGGGAGATATTATCCATTTTTGGAGGATCTTGGGGGGAAGTTGGGAGATGGTTGCAAACTTCAGATCTATATAAACCAGGGGTTCTTGAAGCCAAAATGGAGGTTCATAACAAGTTTGTACTGAAGAATTTCCAAGCCAAAGCCATTTTTATGCAGGGAAGCTATTGAGGAGAGCACCTTTGTGGGCCATTTATGGGAGCTCCGTTCATCCGATTTTAGTGCCGTTAGTTTTTTTGGGTTCCAAAGATCTGGTAGAACAAGAACATATCAGTTTGTAACCGTTTTGGCACTATTGTGATGAAATTTTAAATCTTTTAATAGAAATAAGAAAGCCTCACCCACTGAGACAAAGGCCCAGAGACGTAGGCGATATTTCTGAACTCCATTATCACATTGGTGTTTATGGTTTTCTTATCCTCATGCTTTATTTCAGATCTGTATATTTTTATATGGATTTTATGTTTCCTCATTATTTATTCCTCTTTCATTAGATTCCTAAATGGTAAAATAACGCATGCATAATAACTCAACCATTGTCGTATACACTATCTTTTCAGATCAGTTAAGGATTGGTGGGATACTTACTCTTAGAAAAGGACCATAGAGGAATAATCAATATTTGTGGTTTCCCCTACATGGGATTCCTTTAGGGATGCCATTAAATAACAATACTACCTCGTTGGAAGCTATGATGACTAGTACACCCGATGGACCACCTTGCATCAAGAAAGGGACCAGACAATATGTTGGCCCTTGACCAAGCTTTGAGGAACACTTGGTCATATTTGACCGTTTTGGACTTCGACACCCTGTCAAAGATGGAGCACCAGGAGAAGTAGAGATCATGGGATCTCGGTCCACTTTGGGCCTCTTTTAGGGTTTTGGGTTAATGTAATGAGTATGGGATGTCGTCCCATGGGTTTACCCATGTTTAGGCCTATTTTGTAAAGTACAAATAAGTAGCTAGGCAATGTAAGAGAGGCGAATAAGATAAGTTCTAGTAAAGGCTTTGTGTATACTGTGTGACCAACTTGCGAAGCTGAGTGCAAGTGTTGTAAGTGCTGTGTGCACAGATTGTAAGAAGGCTCTGTGATAGATCTACTCGGGGAAGGAGGATCTGGCGAGGTGCGCACAGATCTCCTGTCCTATGTGGAGTACAAGTTTAATCTCTATGCTATAATCAAATTGACCAATGCTAATAAAGAAGAAGAAGAATTTATGGACGTAGCCCTAGGGTGGGGGTGAACCAAGGTAAACCTGTTTGTTGTGCTTGGTGCCTCGATCTAATGTGTTTGTCTCTTTCCATGTGTTGTGCTTTGATATGATTATGCTATGTGCTTTGCTATGATATACTTAGATAGATCTACTTTTCTTTGTGCTTCTTAGATGTATGGATGTAGATCTAACATATATTAAAGTGCTGAGTGCTAGACCTATTTTGTTGTTGCTAAGTGCTAACTTAACCTAGATCTAAGTGAATGTTGTGGTGCTTTACGCCATCTGCGGAGTTCCATGAGGGTTAAATACTGATGAATGATCTATTCTAAAGTGTTTCTAAGTGTTATAATCATAGATCTTTTTCCCATCTAAGGTTGCAGACACCTGAGTCCTGCAACCACCCCTGCCTCTACCTCGGGTGAGACTTCATCTGCTTCGCAGGTGTTGCCGAAAGGGCCGTTAGTTAAGGTTTTGTTTGTGCATTGTTGAAGCGTTGAACCCTGGGTCTGCCCCTGTGGAAACAAATGGTTCCATTTCCGAGACATGAAACTGTGACTGCTGGGAACTAAGGAAGAAGAAACTTTGTGCAAAAGAAATCTCTATGCATAGATATGTTTCCCTAGTGTACAACTTTTTACCCAACCTGTGAAGCTTTGTGCCTGAAATAAGGTCAGATCTGAAGAAAGGAAGATCAAATCTGAAGAAAAGAAGTGAGATTTGAACGATCTGTGCTCTAAGAAAAGTAAAAGTGGAAATTTCTAAAAGAAAGAGGTCAGATCTGCAGAAAATAGGTAAGATCTGTAAGCTCTATGCTCTAATAAAGGTAAGAATAGTTAAAAGTTTTTAATATCTGAAAGTTTTGTGCTCTGTAGAAGTGAGATTGGTGAAATTATTTTGTTTCTAAAGCATGGATCTAGGTATGATTGATAGATTTTGTCCTAGCTTCAAAACTAGGGCATTAATCAATGAAAGAAATATTGATACGAATAGATCTGATAAGTATAATGATAGATATGTTATACCTATGCATAGAAAGAATGTTTTGACTAACAAATGGATGTAGGATCCTAGAAAGAATTTTTTGCAGGCTAGCTACCATGATCCTGGTGCGCAGTACAGAAGAAGTTGGGGAACATTTAAACGAAAGATAGGGTTAACCCTCTGTTATAGTTGCATAAGACTGGGACATCTTGCTAAGGAATGCCCTGGTGGAAGACCTAGTTGTCTCTGTTGCAAATCCTTGGACCACGAAGTGTTGGATTGCCTTAGAATGATTGCTAAGATAGAAAGAATGAATCTGAATGAAGCAAACCCTAAGGAAGATCCATAAATAGTAGAAACTCAGAAGGAATAAGAGAAGGTATTTCTGCAGATGAAAGACACCTTGAATGATCACCGACATTTTAGGTTACCAGATATCTTTAAAGAAAAGGAGAAAATCGAATCCATAATAGGGGACTTTGACATTGAATGTATTCTTGATGAAGAAATACAAGTGAACATTATTCCAGAAAGAACTTGGGAAGCTATAGGGAAGCTTACTATGATACCTTCATTAGGAGGAACAGGGTTATTCAGAGGAAAACTAATGATGTTATGTGGAAGGCTCTCTCAAATACCTATGACAGTCAAGGGAACTTTGACAAAGGAAGATTTTGAGATTATCAAATTTATTGAGGATAGTGCCCCATTTACCATGTTACTAGGAAAACCTTGGGTTGATAGAGATCGGGCTAGAAAGAAGGAAGAAGAAGAAGTTTTAGAAAATAAGAGACAAGAATTAAAATATTTCATGACTAGAAGGATCGCGTAGTTGATTGAAGAACATGAAAGAAAATCAAAGTTGTTTGACACTAGAATCCAAGATGTCAAATATGTAAGAGCATTAGAGGACTCACAAAATATTGAAGTATCTGTCTCAGATATAGAATACGTATTACCCCTGAGTCTTAGAAGAGAATCTCAGCAGCACGAAGCAACTATGTCCAAGGTAAATAAGAATCAGAATGGGAAGGGAATCACCGAGATGAAGCTCACTGGAAATAAGGCTAGGAAGCTAAGTAAAAAAAAAGCCAAGATCGACAGGCTACAGAAAATTCCAGAGGGAGACACCCAGAAGGAAAACTTGCAGAATTTGAACTTCGCCGAGATATCAGAACAATGACATAGGTCACTTCGCCATGGAGAAGCAATATAGCCTTTGGAAGTCGGTATAACCGTTCGACTGTCAGTCCGAACGGATCGAAAAGAATTTATGGTCCATCACTGGACTGTTCGACCATGCCATAATGGATAGAACATAAGTTAATACAGCCTCATACCCATTGCAAGAAGACTGCTACTTAGTCTGTCACGCCATGCACCTAGAATACTTTTTGCTAAGTGATAATTTGAGCCTGAACTTGAGATTACTTCACCCTGTGATCATTTCCTTGTTCCTATACCATTCACTGAAGTCTCTGAATTCATTTCACACCCGAGCTAGTTGACCCAAGCTTATATGTCAGACAAGCTCAGTGCTACCGAGAAAGTAGTTGAAGAAGTTTTGATTAACCTAATGATTGAGAGAGTCATGTCAGAGAGAGGATTGTCTACAAGATTCCAAGCATTGTCAACAAGAGGAGTCCAGGCCTCCCCTTCCAGTGCTCGCGTCGGTCCATCCCGGCTGATCGATGAGAGATTGACCAAGCAAAGGGATGACATTGCCAATGCCAAGCTTATCCCATGCATTCTACCTACTTACTTACCACCTCTGAGTGGTTCCATCAATCATGACAGTGTACCTAGAGACTTCGAGTACACCTTGATCACCACATACCTTCCGAAAGGGGTGCACGCAGTTTGTGCTGACCAGGATAAGCTCGCAACCCTGAAATTTAGTGATTTTAACCTTGGAGATCGTAAATTTTACATTATGTTAGCCTCGAATAAGTACTTAACCAGGACCAAAGGAAAGAATTATAAGATTGACCCGCAGTCATGGACCCAGAACCTCGCACATTCCACACTGCTTAATGTAATGAAGATCCCACACTTCGGTAGACACCAGGAAGTCAATGCATGCGTCAAGTTGTTGCTATCCTAATACCATGGAGGATACTTATGGTTAGACTGCCACATCACTATGGATCTGACCTTGATCAATCAGATCACAAGACTTAGTATGCAGAGCCCCGACCCACAGGAGTTTTATCTTGGAAAGACCGCAGATCATGCTCTCACTCAAGGAATAAAAGAAACTTATGGCGATGTCGATAAAGGCACCCGAGGATACAAGGTAGCCTCTATCCAGAGTGGCGTAGTGCGCCTTTCCTGTCAGCTGATCATGGGCAAGCTAGTTTTCAAAAACAGACCAAAACAAGTGACTGGATTCATAGTTGACCTCGCAGGGAAGTGCATCAAGGGACTATAGATGAACTGGGTGTAGTACCTGGTCAACCAACTAGATATTGATTGTAGAGAAGCGCAATACCAAGGGTATGAGTTCCACTTTAGTTGGTTGCTCATACTAATCGCTTTCATCACATGGGAGCTACTAGAAGGTGCCACTTTTCCAAAGATCAAACCCTTCGAACCACTGGCCGCAAAGTTCTGTACACTATGGTACTCCAGCAACATGAACAAGCAGTGGTAGTCCAATGYCGTATTCCATGCCTATTACAACCAATTGAAGAATGMAATCCAGTCTACACTGTGCCTCACCCCRAAAACACTTCATAGGTTTAGACCTTTGATACAATTCAGCGTGGACTGCCACTTCACCTATATCACAGTGCGTGCTGATGAGCATAAACAACAACTCCAGTTTTTCTACAAGTTGACAGAAGAATACTTGGAGCAGATTACCAAGGAATGGTCGGTGGACCTCCTTGTTGTAGGAGACCCCGTAGAGATGTCTGACATAGATATCCCTGAAGCTATGCCATATACACCTGGACCGAGCAAGACTAAGAAGGATGATGAAGTTCTAGAAGTCCATAGCACATCCACAAAGACTACTTCAATCTCACCTGCACATGGAGGTGATGGTGATGAACTAGGGGGCAAAAAAGTTGAGCAAAACAAAGGTGAGGTTACTCCTCTTGGAGAGGAGGAGGATCCCTCCAAGAAAAGGAGGATTACCCCACCAAAGACCTCATCCTTAAATAAAGCTAAGGCCATCCAGACTATGTTTAAGACCACCCTCACACGGGACGACTTCAAATTCTTAATCGCTACGTTGAATGATGCTTCACTAGAGATCACATAAAAGAAAGAAGCGAATAAGGAGGAGGTATTCATCCGAATCAAGGGTGAACTCCAGTCTAACTGAGCAGTTTCTACAGTGCCCTTGACAACTGAAACAATAGGAACAGGTGATGAGCCCACTCAATTACACCAGATCACCGATAAATTCAAAGCTCGCCTTCGACGATCTCAAGAAGACACAGCGCAAGCCACCCAGGCTTTGACACAAGTACAAAGCTCACTTCTAGAAAAATAGAGTAGGGAATAATGGGAAAAACTTGCCCTGGAAGCGAAGTGGGAGGAAGAAAAAGCACAGTTATAGCAGAGAAAGGACCAGTTGCTAGCAGAGAAAATTGAAATACAGGAAAGGGTTCACAAAGCACTTCGATCTATGATGGTCATATAAGTAAAGATTGAAGAACACTTCCCATACCAGGTGTCACAACTGGAAGAAGTAATCCAACAACTTCAGCAGTGCATCATAGATCTGGAACTTTGTACCATGCTCGAGACTCCTCAAGAAGTAAGAGACCTAAGGGAGGCAACTGCCCGGAGCGTAGTTGGCCGATTAAAAACCTTTGCCTTGGAATACAAGCAGCTGAGTGCTAGAAGCACACAAACTTACGAGAACCTCACAGAGAATCCTAAGTTGCAGGAATTAGAGGCACAGCTCCAAGAAGCAAAGCGTCACACAGATACGCTACAGGTGCAACTGAATGCCTTGACCCCAGTCGAACGTATGAAGATATTTCCAGAACAATGCACCACCCAAAAACAAGTACACACACTACAAAGTAAAGTGATGGAAGCCTCCCAACGACTTCAACCAATCCAAGAAAAGGCATGCCAACTATTCACTGAAATTGAAAGCCAGGGAGCCGAGCTTGAACAGGTTGTCATCATCGCAGAACAACGCCTGGAAGGGCCAGTCAACGACGCAATGATCTAGGAGTTCACTGAGCAAGAGGATGTCACACTGCAATAGATTGAATTAGCTCAAGCCAAGATTGAGGCATTCGAGGTGGAATTGATCAGACCAGAGTGACTTGGGATGAGTCACAGGTGAGTGTTGGGGGCCTGTTGGCCTGTGACCAAGCTTTGAGGAACACTTGGTCATATTTGACCATTTTGGACTTTGACACCTTGTCAAAGATGGAGCACCAGGCGAAGCAGAGATCACGGGATCTCGATCCACTTTGGGTTTCTTTTAGGGTTTTGGGTTAATGTAATGAGTATGGGATGTCGGCCCATGGGTTTACCCATGTTTAGGCCTATTTTGTAAAGTATAAATAAGTAGCTAGGAAATGTAAGAGAGGTGAATAAGCTAAGTGATAGTAAAGGCTTTGTGTATACTGTGTGACCGACTTGTGGAGCTGAGTGCAAGTGTTGTAAGTGTTGAGTGCACAGATTGTAAGAAGGCTATGTGCTAGATCTACTCGGAGAAGAAGGATCTGGCGAGGTGCGTGCAGATATCCTGTCCTATGAAAAGTACAAGTTTAAGCTCTGTGCTATAATCAAATTGACCAAAGCTAATAAAGAAGAAGAAGACTTTGTGGACGTATCCCTAGGGTGGGGGTTAACCACGGTAAACCTGTGTGTTGTGATTGGTGCCTCGATATAATGTGTTTGTCTCTTTCTATGTGTTGTGCTTTGATATGATTATGCTATGTGCTTTGCTATGATATAATTAGATAGATCTACTTTGCTTTGTGCTTCTTAGATGTATGGATGTAGATATGATAGATATGAAAGTGCTGAGTGCTAGACCTATTTTGCTATTACTAAGTGCTAACTTAACGTAGATCTAAGTGAATGTTGTGGTGCTCTGCACCATATGTGAAGTGCCATAAGGGTTAAATACTGATGAATGATTTATGCTAAAGTGTTGCTAAGTGCTAGAATCACATATCTATGTTCCAGCTAAGGTTACAGACACCTGAGTCCTACAACCACCCCTGCCTCTACCTCGAGTGAGACTTCATCTTCTTCGCAGGTGTTGCTGAAAGGGTTGGTAGTTAGGGTTTTTTTGGTGCAATGTTGAAGCATTGAACCTTGGTTCTACCCTTGTGCCAACACAATACCAAATTGCACCAATAATTTCCATACCCTGCACACCAAATTGGGTATCAAAGAATTTGAGTGACATCTAGTGCTCAAATATTGCAATTTTTTGCATAGATACATTCAAACATAAACGAGGTTTATGGGCATCGCCTCATTGGGTACGACTTATAGATATGTTCTCAAGATCGAGAATAAAATTAAGAAAACCATGCGAGAGTTTGGATATGAAAAATCCTCACAACCGAAGCAGGGAAAAGGCATCCCCAACCCACACGCAAAGGGACAAAGAAAATATGGTCACTCTCAGGATAACTGTTACCCATGATTTTGGTCATCATGATGATGTTATGATGATGGTGTACTCAGGCTCTTCATTAGAACTTTCTCCTGAGAAAAGTTACCTTCATCTTTTTCCAGAAATCACATTTTTTTAGGACTGTTCGCAGGATGCTAGTATATTTGCCTGCGAGAATGCATGATTCTCGTAGGCTGCCTTAAGCCAGGGTGTGAGAAGTTCACACTGTGTTGAACTACTAGGGTGAGAACTCTTTCTAAAGTAAGGAAAAAGATGAATTCTTGAAGCTTCTAGAAGGAAATCTTCTAGAAGGATGAGATGGCATTCGAATGGTTATCCTAGTACTGGATTCCCTGATATTTTGGGATCATTCTTATCCAAGTAACCAATTCATTCTCTCCTATATATTGAGTGAATTCTCATGGA
>SNQJ01S0143651.1:0-16839 GCA_010110895.2 Picea sitchensis
CTTCCTGTGAGGGCTTTCACCATAAGGGGACCACTTTGGAGTTCATCTATTTGTGCACCTTATCGACCATGATAAGACAATAATGATTCATCTTTGCATCGATTGGTTTCCACTTGGACATATAACATTCTCATCAGGGGCATCATAGCAATCAATTACTTGACATCAATCAATGACATCAATCAAACCAAACCATTTACATCAATGACATATGATCCAACAATCTCCCAAGTAATCAAACCATTGGCATCAATGACGACATGATCCAACATAGTCATCTAGGGTTAGGGTTAGGGTGTTTTCATGACTTAACTCCCTATTAAGATTAGGGTTTTAAACCCTCTATAATGTTATTGAAATTATACACATGAATAACTCCATACATGTGAGTAATTAGAGATAATGTGGCATCCACTCAATATCATGGTGGTCAAAAAGATAGGTGAAATTTTGGGAGGTATAACTTCCTAATATGAACTTTGATTATGGTGATATTTGTGCTATTGGAAAGATATTAATGTGTAGAACACTTTTGATAGCTATAAAATTTGTTTGCAAAGTTTTTACCCCAAAAATGGATATTTAAGGCATTAAATAATCTATGAAAATGGTTGGACCCCAAATCACCAAAGAAGGACTTTCCCCTGAAATGGTCCCTCCAAGCCAATATCTCCAAGTTTTCCACCCAAATAGTACCAAAATAGATGACAAATTATACAATGACACATTTTAGATCATACATCCCCATTAAGGATGATTTTGGTTCTAAAAATATTTTACTAAAAGAGGTGAGGAAATTTTTTCTCTCCCTTCCCTTGGAGTATCATTTGGAATTACCTAGAAGTTGACCTTTCAACCCAACCTGCTAGAGTTCATGCTACCCCCATCTGGTTGTTTTGGATTTCTTATAAAACAAATTGTATCTTATTATAACTCTAACTAATATTCTAGTGCTAAGTCCTTTATGGTAGGTAATACTTTCTCATTAGTTTCCTAGTCCAACATGAAAGGCTCATAGATTTTTATATTTTCCACATTCATTACTGAGTAAATGCATATATATCAGGGTAGACTAAATCTGTAGACATTATCAATAACCTTCTCCAACACTTCAAAGTTACCATAACACATATTCTTGATATTCTTATGGGGAACTTGTAGAATTTATTTCTTTAGATTCAATCAAACTCTATCTTCCATCTTGAATGTTTTCTCAATTCTATGTTGATCATGTCGGGCCTTGTCCTTTTCTCGTAGCTTCTTCAATGTCTCCTATACTTGCAAATGAATCTACCTAGTCTTATCAATACTTTCAAATTTTGATTCTTCTCATGTGTTTTCTTCCCTCACTCCTCCTTGTTGTTCATATACAACATCTAAGGGAGAAGGTGTAAACTACCCAAAGAAAGTTTCAAAAGGGGGCTTACTTGTAGAAGTATGGACTACTCTATTATAAGAGTGTTGAATATAAAAAAAAAATTCCTAGGTCCTTAGATTGTTTTGATTATAACCCCTCAAAGGTTGAACCAATGTCTTGTTCACTAATTCTATCTACCCATATGTCTGTGGATGGAAATTTGTAGATATCTTTGTTGTAGTGTAAATGAACCCTGCAGGAGTTACCTCCTTTAGGATCTTCGTAAAACTAAGATAGAATAGAGATGCAAGCATCATATTTTCCTAGATCTAAATTATACACGAAATGGATCTATGAGTTGATGGAATGAAAGGTTTACCTGGTGATCATATGGTTGTTCATGCACGCTCCTTAGTTGTTAGTGTCCTCGAAGATGCCCTTCTCTCTTACCAACATGGATCTGCACACATAGAGACGCAAAGAAACCTTTCACAATATCAAACAAATCATGTATAAATGGATAATAGATATGATGACATAACATAAGAATATCAATTCCCTACAAAGATTATAACAATTACATACAATAAAGTAAGGGGAAAATCGTGTACATTTTTTATTAATGAAACAAATGGTTTACAACTTACAATCAAGGAAGTTGATGCAATCCTTTCCCAAGTTCCTTTTCCATGCTTTGTAATCAAACCACTTGTAAAAAAATTATTTCTCCTTTCTCTCCACTTTTCCCATTAGAAACCCTCAATATATAGGATAATAGAGATAATATCAAAGGTTAATCTAGATAGGATGTAGATTCCCAATATAACTAACTTCTTGAGGTCGAACCACTAAAAATGTAAGGTTTAATCTCATCTCATGGAAACGAATATTAATTAGGGAGTACCAGAACCAGTCACACCCTGCATTCTTGCAAAGGGCGACCGGTTTCACCTTGTAAAAGGACATGGAGTGACCATCAATTTTGGTCACGAGCTGTAAAGGGACAACTAGTGACCAGGCAAAAAGGTATTGCAAACTCAAGGGAAAAGTGATATAATTCAGTGTTTCATAATGCTAACCTCTGTATGATGCCCATCAGATGATCAGGTGGAAAATAAATGTATAACACTCTTCAACTCGGTTTCCATATTCTCCCAAAGTGTATTCCAAAAGGCACTAAGAAATATAGTATCTCGATTTTATATTATGCTCCTTAGTATCCCAAAGTGCACCTAGTCCTTTTCAAAGAAAATATTTGTTGTTTTTTATCCCTTAATGGTATTTTTACAAAGAACAAGAATACACATCTTGCTAAACATATCAAATTCCATAAAGATATAATCATGTCCCTTCCTCGTTGTTGGAAAACCATCTATGAAATCCATGGTGATTCTCTCACATGGTCTAGTAGGTACAAGTAAGGAATGATATAAACCTCAATTTCTATTACTCAGCTTGCTAATATAACAAAGTATGCATCTTATGATAAATATAGCTATGTATTCTTACATTCCATGCGAATACACATATCGTTTGTAAGTTGGAAACTATATTTCGAACACCAAAATTCCCTACAATGTTAGAGATGTGAGACTCTCTAATAAGTTACAAATTTTCACCTTTAGGAACATAGAGCTTGTATATATTATAGAGAAACCCATCCTAGAGATGATATTCATCCTTATTGTCACCTTCTTCTGCATGAACTTGGGCTTGTAGCTATTGAAACACTTCTTTGAATTCCTTGTATTCTATGTATTCCTCTTTGTATACATAATGGGTGAAAGGATCCATGTACATAAGAGTTCCCAAAGTTGTGATCTTGGAAGTGGGTGAACTTGAGAGAATCACTTCCAACTTATTAGTTCTACCCTTATATTTGATTATAATGTGATATTGCTATAAAAACCCCATCCACTTGTTGTGTATAATTTGTTGAAGCTTACTCTAGGCCTACAAACACTGAAGTGGCTAGTGATCGATATGGATGATGGTCTCCTTGACCATATAATAGTTCTTCCATTTATTGATATCTTGAGTCGAGGAATAGATTTATTTCTCATATGTAGGGTAATTCATAACTTCGCCATGGAACATTTCAAAATAATAACATATTGACTTACCTTCATGCATCAATATTGCTCTCATAACATATCCACTTACATCTATCTCCACTTCAAAATGCTTCTACAAATTGGGAAATGCAAGAAATAGTGACTAATATTTCTTTTCAACTCTTTGAAATATTTATGTTGATTGTTTACCCACTGAAAACTCTTTTTTCTCATTGTTATGGCATGAAGTGGTGTAGCAACAAATAAAAAATATGTTATAAACTTTCATAGATACAGTGTTACCCCATAAATATCCTATATTTAGTAACATTAGTAGGATCCATCCACTTAGTGATGACCTCCATATTCATGGGATCAATCTTGAGTTCCCCTCCACCAATCACATACCCCAAATACACCAATGATGGTTAAGAAAACTCACATTTTTAAGTTTTTCCAATGGTTAATTATTTTTCAAGGTCTTTGACAGCTACATGATATGTGAGATGTGTTCTTCTTATATAGATATAAACCAATATATCATCTAAGTACACTATCACAAATGAATCTAGAAAGGAATGCAATACATCATTCATCAAAAGAATAAATGTATTCAGTGCTTACATAAATAAAAATGCATTACCAACTATTCATATAGACCTTAATTTGTCTTGAATAAGGTATTCTAGGTGTCTTCTTATTAAAATCATACCTAGTGGTATCTTTATTTGTGATCCAACTTGATTAAGTACTTGGAATGGTACAATCGATCTAGAAAGTCATCATTTCTGGGAAGAGGGTATTGATTCTTGAGGGTTGTGTTATTCAAACATCTATAGTTGATGCACAGTATTCAAGTCCCATCCTTATTGGGTACTATGTGTTGGATAAATTTTTATTTTCGGCACACTAGTTCAGTGGGAGTTAACTGACTAGTTCTATTTTAGACTTTCTAATTTTATACCATCACTATTATGAATGAATTCCTAATTATAGGATGTCATTTACTATATGAGTGAATATCACTCACTCATTGATAAAATCATAATATACATTGATTCTCATTCTTCATATTGTATCTATCTTCCTTTTCTTGATAATATTTGTTTGTGTATGCTTTAGCTTTGTCTCCTGTGCAAATTTCCATGAAACACTGACATGGCATCAAAGACGAGATGTTTGGAGCAACCCAGACAAGCTAGAGAAGAGATAAAGAGGATTTAAGTAAATCTAGTTTTCATAATCCTTGCGGCCTATCCCTATCGAAAGGTGCGACGATTGGAATTGTCGCAGCCTATCCCTATCGAAGGGTGCGACGGTCGTAGCCTATACACAACCAAGGTGCGATGTTGTTGCACTATGTTCTTAATCTGAGGTGGGACGATTCAATTTTTCACAATATTCTCATTGTTTCCTTCACTATGGTGTGATGATTCAAATTCATCGCACTTTATCCTTCTCTAGGGTGTGATGATTCAGCAGCCCTCCAAAAAATTGGGTTTCTGCAGTAAAATAGCCATATCTCGACATGTGTGATCTGGGTCAAGTTGAAATTTGGACCAGAGACGTATAACATAGGGATTCTCATGCTCACCAAAAATATCCAAAACCCACATCATATTTTAGGAGATATAGTTGTTTTATCATATCTATAGTTGCCATAGAACTGTCGGTCATATCTCGAAATCCACGATCTGGGTTTTCAAGATCTTTTCAAAATCAATAGAAGGGATGGAGGCAATGCAACTTATTCAATCAAGTATGGTGATAATAATCACACCATATAACTATTTTGAATGAATTTGAAGGCCGCATTCCAACTCAAAAGAAGAGGACTATATAATTTGACGATGGCAACAGAAACAGAACCTACATCAGCGCTTGAGAAGACCAGATGGGTGAACCGTAATAATGAGGCCACGGGACTACATCTTGAGTTAATATCCACTAATATATGGTTTCATGTTTCCACATGCAAGACTCCAAACACGATATGTACCACTTTGGAAGGACTCTTTGGAAAGCGGGATGAGATGTGAGGTCATATGCTTGAGGTAGAGTTGAATACCTTAGACCTTAAAAATTTTGATAATATACAGTATTTCTTTACTAAATTTAAATGTTTGATTTTGATCTTGGGTGAATGTGGTATTGACAAGTCTACATAAGAGAAACAACTTATTATAACAAACTTTTCCAAGCTAGGACCAGAATACGATGTATATGTCTCCAATTTCCATTCTGGAAGATGTTGTTTTGGAACAAATTGGAAAATGCCTACGGTGGCTCAGTTCATTGAGTCTCTCACACAAGAGCAGACAAAAATCATACATATGGGCCTCATAAAGTATCCCAAAGCACATGCACTCACCATGCATGGTGGAAAGGATCATCCAAACAAAACGGGAAGGAGAAACAGAACGAGAAGGAGGGATATTCCAAACCCTTTAACGATTCTTCAAGTTCCAAAGACTCTTCAGATTCCAAGAAGAAGAAGAAGGAAAAGCAGTGCACTTACTTAAATAAACCAAATCATGAAGAATCCACATGCATGAAGAAACAGATTGATCTTATGGCACAGGAACTTCAATAGAACAACCTTGGAAACTTCATTCCAGAGGGAGTAAAGAAGCAGAAGGAAGAAGATCATGCTCCTAAGAAAGGTAATCATCATGCCCTAGTTTCAATTAATTCCTCATTTGATTCATGGATTATAGATTATGGTGCATCCCATCATATGGCAGCGAAAGAGGATTTTTTCTCATCTTTGAGTCCATGATCGAGACCCCTATTCTCATGGGGGATGACACTCCAGTAGCAGTAGCAGAAGAAGGGAGAATTTAACTCCATAATGCATTTTTGAGAATGTTTTACATGTTCAAAAGGTTTCTATGAATCTTCTCTCAGTTTATCAGATCACTCAGAAAGGTAAAAAGGTTGAATTTACATCATATTCAGGTTTAGTAATTAGCATGCATGACAATTCCATCATTGAAATTGGTGAGGTGGATCACAAGCCAAGGTTGTATAAATTCATTAAGTTTTCTGATGATGACTCCTCTTTTATACATATACATAAGGAGAGTACTTTGCATGCACCTCCAGTTCAACATGCACATACTCTTGTGCTTCCATCAGTTTCATACATCAGAGATGATTCCATACACTCAGATTATGTACATGGAAATAAGAAGGTAGTACAACCAGATAAGAAGCCAGTGTTGAAGCTTCAGCAGATGCCCAAGAAGGCACAGTTCACACTTCAGGCAGTAGGTATCCTTGCATGGAATCCATTAGATTCAAGGAGGACTCGATCTCAGCATGAGGAGCCTTCTCATGTACTTTCATCTTCTGAACTAGCAATGCCCATGCATTTCTATATGGTTCAATATTCTAATCCACATACCTATAGTGATGTTGTTGGAAATCCACTATGGGAAGAAACCATGCAAAAGGAGTATGACTCACTCCTAAATAATTAGACTTGGCATATGGTTCCACTTCCACCAGAAAGGAATATTTTCAGGTGCATATGGGTCCATAGGATCAAGAGGTACAAGGCTAGATAGGTTTCCAAATGACTTCATCAAATCCATAAATATTTATACATCTTCACGAACACTTTCAGTGAGTAGAATTTTCAGACTTTGTGGGATCGTCTTGTGGTGAAGAAGACAATTGCCTAGCAGTTGTATTTTCTTCTTTTGATGCATTGTCTTTTGAGGGGGGGTTTTGTACCCACATGGTTTTCCCTCTTTCCTCACTTTTATTCAGTGTTCATTAGTTGCATTGTACATGAGTACCTAATATGTCCTAGTAGTCGGGACTCATTTTTTACTCCATAGTGATGTTCAGGGGGGTGTTGGAGAAATTTCGATTTCGGCACACTAGTTCAATGGGAGTAACACTAGTTCAGTGGGAGTTAATTGACTAGTTCTATTTTAGACTTTCTGATTTTATACCATCACTATTATGCATGAATTCCTAATTATAGGATGTCATTTCCTATATGAGTGAATATCACTCACTCATTTATAAGATCATAATATACATTGATTCTCATTCTTCATATTGTATCTCTCTTCCTTTTCTTGATGAGCTTTGTTTGTGTATGCTTTAGCTAGGTCTCCTGTGCAGGTTTCCATGAAACATTGACACTATGATGATAGGTGACCCAAAATATGAGGTGATTAGTAAAATTACTCCCCACTCCAGTAGTTTTTGCAAGTGTTTGTTCACTTTCATCTACTTCCAAGATGAACTATTTGTATATCCCAATGCTTAGTAATGGAGAGTTATGAGACCACTGTTTCTCATGCTCCACTTCACTCTTAGTTTGTAACCCTTTAGGATCCTAGTACACTTATTTATATGGCTGCAAAATCTCATCCAATCGATGTTTCTTATATTTAGTACATCCCTCCAAAGATGCCTTTACTTGTATTGATTCATCTCTTGACTTATTCTCTTTTAAGAAAAGCAATACAAAATTCCTACTTGAAATTATTAGTTTCTTGGATTTGTTAGCACTTACTATATATATATTGGATCATTGATGATGAAGGATGTCCCATCCTTAATTAGGAGGTATTGGTTTTTTCTCCTCAATAATATTTCATCCCTCATGTACATGTAGGGTATTCCAAACACTACATTATAGACATCAAGTGGTGCTACATCTACCTCCACTTAATCAATATAGTTTGCACTTATATAAAATTTGATCTTACACTCATTAGAGACCCTGATATTTGAATCTTTATTTACCCATCCCAATGGATATGAGTGAGGATGGTCATGAAAATCAAATACAAGCCTATTGACTAGATCTTATGCTATAAGGTTGGCCTTGAACTAGAATCAAATAGAGAACCCACCTTTGTATTCTTGAGTTGGATCTTAATATGGAAGATTTTATTCAACTCAATATCTTCCTTAAGATGGAGGCTACATAAATTCACCTCCTTTTGCATTGTAGTGCGGAAATTATTTTCATCTAAATTTGAGCTACCTCTAGTTGGTTTCCTGAATCCATGTCTAGTATGTTCTTCTTATTGGCATACTTTTGTGGTTCTTTCTATTTATATCTAGATGTGGCTTCCAACACTTATCTTCAATGTTACAATCAATATTACAATCATTTCAATGGTTGTTCAGATCCTTGAACTATTTTTTTATTCCCATTGTCTTTTTATCCTTCCCTTTCCACGTCTTCTTTCCCTCCATGGAACCATATTGGTTTTATTTCTACTTGGAACCACTTGATTTTCCTTTCTTGTTGTCCATATTGTTTACGTAAAAAAAAATATTATACATAGGACTCATCAACTATCCTATGTTTAAAGAGTATCGCTTTCATCCTTAAATGACTATGTATACCTCCTAGATACTTGAGTGCATCCAGGTTCTTAGGATATATACCCAATATAATGGATTATTTTCTAAACTTGATGGTTTGTTCTTTCACTCTGCCCTTGTTTCTGCCAAAAGTAATTCCAAAAAATCCACTAGTCCACTTCCTAGATCCTGCAACTTCCCACAAAAACCCCAAAGAAAGGTGTTTTGATAACAATATGATTTGTAAACTATCATGGATATTCCACTAGAACAATTTGTCGCAACAAATCTTACTATATTCTACAACCTCTTATTATACAATGTTTTAGTTTAGATTTTAGATTTTATATTACTATCTTAGCACATAAAATACTAAAATAAACTAAAACTAAAGTGAAAGAAGCTAAGAAAATAACACACCATCCACACAATGAAAACAATGTGTACCTTCATAAAACACAATACAAGAAAAACCCAGCTAAAAGGTGAGGCCTATTCCTTGTTTTTTTCTTCTTAGTTATGAAATGCAAATACAAATAAAGTGCACTCACTATGGAGTTGCCATCAACAATTTTCGTTGTATGGCTACTACATTATCTTTTAATTACTTTGTGCTACATCAATATCCCACACCTAAATTCTTTGCTCAACTATGCAACAATAAACAACACAATAAGAATGGAACCCATTCCTTTTCTAGCACCCCAATATTTAACATGGATTGAGGGTCATCTAGGGTTAAGGTTAGGGTTTTTCCATGCCTCAACTCTCAATTAGAGTTAGGTTTTTGGACCCTATAAAATGTTCTATAAATTCAACATGTGAACATATCCACATGGGTATCGATGTGCCATCCACTCAATATCATGGTCGTCAATAGGATATATTAACTTGTGAGAGGCATAAATTCCTCATACGAACTCCAATTGAGATTATATTTTCACCATTAGAAATCTATCAATTTGTATAACAACATCAAAAGGATAGGATTTTTGTTTGTAAATTTTTTACCCTAAAATCTATTATTTAAGGCCTTAAGCAGGATCTAAAATTTCCTGGAATCCAAATCACCAAATCCATATCTACTCCTGAAATGGGTCCTACAATAGCTCCAATTATTCCACCCAGAAAGTACCAAAGTAGATGAAAAATTATACAATGCTCCATTTCATATCATAAAATCACCCGACCACTTGAGCTAGCTAGCTAGCCCCAAATCCCCTGATTTCGAGAATGATACCTAAGGTAAACCAAATTCTTCAGGGCTCAGGTTTAGATCAACATCTCAACAACAACCAACTCACGAGAAAACATGGTACAAAGTAGGATTTGAACTCAAGTAGTGGAGGAAGCAACTTTCATCTCATCCACCCTAGCTACACCCAATTATATATATAATCTATTTTTAAGGTCACAGTCAAGCCAGACACCAAATTGGTGTATGAGACCCCCTTATTTGTGGGACAAGGGACCCCTTCCACACAGTGATTTGACTACTAAATTCTACGGAGGTATACATACCNTGTGTGTATGTGTGTATGTATATCCTCAAGGGTTAGCTCAAGTAGTTTGACATGTTGTGTTGAATTCATAATAGCCAAGGAGGTCATGAGTTCAAATCCACCTGCGTCCCTCTAAGTTAGGAATAGATTTTATCAACAAGCTGCATTTTCCCTAGGCAACATTCATGGAATGTGAGGAAGTGCCTAAAGGATTTCCCTGAGGAAATTTTTTATCGAAAAAAGTGTCTATGTGTGTGTGTGTGTATGGAAATTTATGAACCCAATAGATTTTCTCAACTAGTTTGTCACTAATTGTGTTGGTCATTTGTCTTCATTTGACTAGTTTCACGCTAGTAGGTGCCCAATTTGAATCCCCCTTAGTTAGGCACACTAGTTTACTAGACAGGTTTGCTAATAAGTTCCCAATTTGAATCCCCTTAGTTAGGCACACTAGTTTATTGAATATTTTATTGGGGATTCCATCCATGGATATAGGGAAGCATCCCTTTGGTTTCTCTACAAAATTTTCCTTGTAAAAAATATATAAAGAAATCAATGCTTGTTTTTATTTTCTTAAATTTTATTTGTTTTCAGTAACTCATTTTAGACATCAATGAAATGTTTAAGGATTTCATTTGTTTAAGTTCAATATGTTTGGATATGTGTATATTTTTTTTCATATTTAGGCATGGAGATTACACATATCACACATAGTAGGTTGTATAATGGGTCTGTCTACTTAATAAACCTTAGTTTTCTCAATATTTCCATATGCACTCCATGTTAATTCTCTATAAAAATATAAAGTTCATGTAAATATAGTATAATACTTGACATATAGTGGTAGGCTAGCTCGAGTGGTTAAATGTGGTTAAATGCTTTGAGATTCATACAAATGCAAGAATTTTTCCTTTCAGAAAATAATAATATAATATAATACTTGAGATAAAATTTATAGAGGAAATATTTATCCAAAAATTATAAAAAATTTATGATTTTTTCTATTATAAAACTTTAAAACAAAAAAAAAATGTTTCCTATTATAAAACTTCAAAATAAAAAAAAAATACTTAAGAATATTTTAGGAAATAGAGATAATAAAAGTTTGTCATCTAAAATTATTATGAAATAGAGATAATATGAGTGGGCTTAATGGTTAAGAACATGTGTTTTCTCCTTGGAGGTCAAGGGTTCAAATACAAATGAGTAGGGTATGTACATCTCAAATATAAAAGTTTGTCGCCTAAAATTATTAGAAAATAGAGATAATAATGTCCTGCTTATACCCAAGTTAGATCAAAAATTCCAAATGTTTGTCACAATACTGAACTTCCTAACCTTATACCAAATTAGATCTCAATTTCCAAATGTTTGTCACAATATCGACCTTCCTAACCTTCTAAGTCATAAAAACTTTAGTGATCTTGGTTTCAAGCATCGTAATAACATTTTAAAGAAATTGAAGTAATATCTTGCTTTTCCTCAATGGGTGTTAATCACCATCATCATCATCATATATATAATTTTTATTTTTTGTTTACTTAAACATTTAAATAATTAATTTTATCAAATATTGTTTTCAATAAAAATATTTATAAGAATTTAATATATTATAGAAAATAATTTTTTATATTAATGTAAAAGATACATTACCTGTGGGACTATACTGTGATCTAAGAAACCGTGACCAAGGGGCATCTAATCCATCAAAATCCTCTGAGGATTGCACCTGGATTGGGACACACCAACCCTTAACATGGTTGGATTTTTTTAGGTGTCTCCTCCCAACCACCATGAGTTTTAAACCTTGGCAGCCTTACAGAATGAAACCCTCTAAATCCGATCATGCTAGAAATATTTGACATTTAAAAGATACATCTTATACATATTATTTTATCATTTTTTTTATAATTATAGTAAATCATAATTATTCTAAATAATTTTTTCCATGGAAAAAATATGTCATTTTATTTATATAAATTAAAATTATACTATCATATGCATCAGTGAATTCAAAACTAAAGTCTCTATAACTAGATGGAGAAACAACTATGCATGTATGCATACTTACCTTAAGCATTAGTGAGCTATATCAAAAAATATAGTTGTTCCTTGACTTAAAAGGTCATTAATTACATATTTTAATACGAGTCTCTGAGACACATCTTCAAAAAAGGATGGTTTCTCCATGACTTAAAAGGATAAAATACACAAAATTACATCCTTCAATAAGAATATCTGTAATTAGTACATTATCAGAAAAAGGAAATTATGTCCATGGTGGTATGGGGGAAATCAACTGTGTACCCATCCTAAAATACGGAGAACGTTCTAGATACCACGCTCCATCCCCAATGCCAATTTTGAGAGGTCATATGCTACCTCGTTCATATCCATGTAAAGATAACTAGTAAAGAATCCCCAAAATTTTGAAGTTGTGGTGACACCATATTCTTGAGCCAATTGGAGGGTTAGTTTGAGAGCCATTAGTTCACAATAGTTGTTTGTTTCATACCCTATTCCATATTTTAAATATATATATTGTGATTTGAGGAGAGATAAAATATTCCTCCCAAGCCTCCTACTGGAGGATTCCCTCAAGAGGCACCATCAACATATGCCCAAGGAATATCCATATTGATCAATTATTCTTTTTTTCTCAATATTTGTTTTTCCTCTACTTGAAGATAAGAATTTAGGATATTAGGAGACTAAATTACACATTTAAACTGTAGGGTCTCATGTCCTTCAAAAATATTTAGGTTTCTAACAAGACAAATTCCCCACGCTGTATTGAGTGGAAGAGGTCTCAGATTCGATATATCCTTGTTTGTAAACCAACACTTGAAGGATTCTTCCATGGTTCCTCCTTCCCATGCATGTCTTAGCCCTGTCATGTTTCCAACTTGTTTTCATACTTCTTTGGAAAAGGAGCAAGTCAAAAGTAAGTGATCAATAGTTTTCATTGCTTGTTGGAATAAATTACACCATACTAGACCAACAAAAAAAAAATTCTATAAAACCTCCTAAGTAGGAGCTTTGTTGTTTAATTCCATCCACGTGAAGATTTATTCTTGGAGGTACACCTTAACTTCCATATTATTCTCCACCACCAAACAGGTTGTCCCACCAAACCTTCTTTAGCAAGAGCTTTATATCCCAGTTTAGGAACATAACTCCTAGAAGGGTTAAGAGACCATAACAATTGGTCTTCATCTTCCCCTATTTTGACATTACTATATTTCATCACATCTATATATGACTTCCAATATTTTGTAATATCCTCTCCCAATCCAATTTACTCCCAAGTGAGTTGTTTTTATTTCCAATTTGTAGACCTCCCCTAGTTCACAATCTATCTTAGTTGAAAAAAACATTTTCTTCAAAGCTCATGTGTCACATGTGGAGGTAGTAAGTGCTGGAATTTACTAACTATCCAAGGATTAATCATTATCTAGAGTTTATCCCCTCTATCCACCTTCCATATCAACCAATTTCCAAACAACTAGAAATTTGAGTTCACAACTTTCCATATGATTTAGGAATTATGTACATGTTCCATAGGGTTCTTGGTCCAATCCTCCACTATGGTTGGGTACAAATACTTATCTCTTCTTACTTGGACTCACAATCCTTTTCCTTGGACCAGCCTCCATACATTGTTTTCTACTAGGGCCTTTGATAAAAGGAAGAGGTTTTTTAGGTCCCATCCTCCATTTGCTTTGGGGACCAATAGTTTTTTCGAAGATACCATCATAAGTCCTTTTTTATATTTTTCTCCAAACCAAATAAATTTGTAGCACAATGTCCAATTTCTTCCAATACACCTTTCAGGACCTAATCCAATGAAATCCAGTATACATGTATGGCTTCCAAGACAACTTTGACAAGTACCAATCTTCCCCCTCTTGAGAGAAACCAATTGCACCAATTATTTATCTTCGTTTCTACTTTGGAAATCAACCATTTACAATCATCTTTTTTGTAGGTCCAAAATGTTTCACATAGTAGGTCCAAAATGTTTTTAAACTTTTCAAAAATCCTTCTACTACCTTCATAGAAAAACAGTATGTCACCAGCAAACAAAAGATGTTTGATGCAGTTGCAAGCTTGACCAATGCAAATCCATTTAAAGCTACCATTTTATTATGCCTATTTTAGTAGTCTACTCAACCCTTCAACTATTAGTAGAAATAACAGAGGGAGATGGGGTATCCTTATCTAAGACCCCTTCCTAGTATGAAGAAAGGAGATTTTGCTTCATTAATTAAGACATCAAATGATACTAAGGTAATACAACTTATCACCCAAACTAAAAAATTATGACAAAAAACCAAGTGAATGAGGGTCAATCAAAGGTAAATCCAACTTACCTTATTGTAGGCTTTGGAGAGGTCAATTTTGATTACCATCGATCTTTTATTTTTTGTATTGATTGAATGGAGTCTTTCCTAAGTTATCCCAACTGCTTCATGGATTTGTCTTCCTTCTAGAAATGTGAACTCCTCAATTGACATTTTTTTTATAAGACCTTTTTTAGTCTTATTACAATGACCTTTGAGATAATTTTGTAGATGTAGTTGCATAAGGATATTGGTCGAAACTTTTCAAAGGTTGTTGGATTATCCTCTTTTGGGATCAAATCAAGGAAGGTAGTATTATAGGCCACAAGAAATTTTTTTATGGTTATTTTGGTCTCCACCACCCTCCTTAGGTCTTCTTCAATGAATTCATAGCATCCAGGAAAAATTCCACAGGTAGGACATCATGCCTAGGGATTTTATCCTTTTGGAAACTTTGTAAAATTTGAAGCAATTAATCTTTGATTATGTATTTTATCAGCTCCAAGTTGTCCCCATTGTTTACAAAGAAGATAAAGGAATTGGAGACTCTTTTAAATTCATCAATAGTGTCCTAGATTCTTCTTTGAATATATTGGAGAAATAGTTGAATCCCTCATCCACTACATCTTTAAAATAAATTGCCCACACATTGCTTACCTTGTCAATATTCCAAACATAATTGATATGTTTCTTTCCATTTGCATATCCATGAAAGAAAATGGAGTTTTCATCACTTGCTTGAATCCAAATGGCCCTACTCTTGAGCCTGCATTCCTTCTCTTTCTCTATAAAGATGTTCCTCTTTTTTTCTTCCAATTGGTTTTCTTCCAATTTATGGGTCTCAGTCAAGTATCCAAGCCCTTGACTATTGTTCAAGGTCTCCAAACCTTCTTCCACTTATTTAAGGAGAATATTATATTTTTATTCTTTTCCTTTTCCCATTGGGATTCCACCTTCTTTAAATCTTTTATGATTTTTTGAAATTGAAGTGGGTTCGAATCCCTTATATGTTTATCAAAAGGATTCTATAAATTCTTGATCTTTTTGAAAAAACCTTTCAGCTTCATCCATTCAGGATTTATCTTGAAGCGGATGGGAGGTTTTTCCTGGGAAAGGGCCACTTCTAACACAACATGATTATGGTCTGAGTCCCTTCCTGAGGCTACCCATTTTCTTAATCGAATAAATTCATCTAGGAACCCTTCATATATTAAAAAATGGTCAAGCCTCTTGGCTATATTTCCTTCCCTTGATCTCCTATTTATCTAGGTGATAATTAGGTTTGCTTGTTCAATGTCCAACAGACCATATGTTTCCATGTTTCTAATAAAATATCATGAGATATAATACATGTGATATGTAGGTCCCCAAATTTCTAAAGCCACTAATGTAAAGTTTAGGTCTCCCCCTATCACCACAAGGCCACTCTGAACACATTCCATATTGAACAAATTGTCCTAGTACTCCACTTGATCAGAGTAGAGACCATAAATACTTAGGATAGTGATTTATTTCCCCAAACCAATTGAGAACAAGGATACCCATAGACTTGAAAGAAAGGAACGAAAGTTATATAGGGTATAAGAAGACCTATACCATCCATTTATATTTCCACCAAATATCCCAATAACATAATTGAACTCCCATCTGATCATAAATTTTGAGAGTTCTTGAATTACATTTTCTCCCTCTATCACAGTCTTCTATAGGAGGATAATAGAGGGTTTTAATGTTTTTATAAGTCTCATGATGGCCAATTTATTTAATGTATTATCCATCCCTTAACAATTGAGGGTCAAAAAGATCATTTAATCCCCTACAAGGGGAAGATGCTCTAAGAGACCCAATTAAAGATAATTATTTCCTGCGTCTAACCTTTGATGATTCTTGTCTATGTGTCACATACATAAAGGAATTTATCCCTCTCTATGTTGGATTATAGTTTTTTCATCAAGGAAACCTAACCCCCTTACCAAATTTTCAAGGAAGTCTATGATTCCTTTGCTTTTCGGTCATAGGTTATATGTTAAAGTTTCTCTTTGTATAGAGTTCCATGAATATCCCTGAGGCTCAAATTCCAATTTAGATTTTTCAGGAGTCCCCACCCAGGTTTCTTCTTCTACCATGGCCTTTTGAATTATAGGTAGGTGGATAAGAGTCGAGGGAACAAGTTTTTTAATAACTGATAGGCCAAGAAAAAATTCACTTATATACACCAAGAATTATATTTCTTCCTCTAACCCCTA
>SNQJ01S0143653.1:0-15924 GCA_010110895.2 Picea sitchensis
AGTGACCTGTTCCCAATTACCTTTATAGAGATGAAAGGAATAGAAAGAGAGATAGGAGAGATGAAAATACCTCTCAAAACTGAGGCAAGACCTCTCAAGTAGAGACCTTACAGACTGAATCCAGTATATAAGAAAAAATTTAATATAGAAATTGACATAATGTTGGAAGTTGTTGGCTTACTTATTCTTTTTTTTCTGAGTTTGTATTGACCCAGGGTTCATGTCTGTTCGGTTTTCCAACAAAGCCTCTAAAACTATCAGCCCTCTTGGTAAGCCATAAGGAAACGCAACACATAGAGTGCACTACACAGTATCACCCAAGATAGATTTAATGGGTGGTTGTAATACTCATGTGTTTACAACCTAGGATTGAGTGTGAGATATGAGAATTGTATATTGAACCACTATTATAACTTGTAAACACAATATACTATCATTTGTGAATACATAGGAAATATAGCGACTCATTCATTAAACATAAAAATAACTACTGAAGACAATAAATATATGCATGCATTCATTACATAACACAGATGTTACCATGGTGCACCCCCTCCTGGGCTACGTCCACAAATATCTGTCTCTTAGCTCTTTTATTATAGTATTTCTACATCTGTAGCGTCGCGTGCATTACAATTCTTCTCAATTGGGTAATATCTATATGAGGTGGAATAGATCACACCAGGATCCTCATCCTGTGGTCTAGCCCTCAAGATCTTCCCTCCTTCATCTTCTCTAGCTCAACAGCTTACCCAAAATAGGTCATACAACAAAATATTATGTATAGTAACAACTCATAGGTAACTAGCTAAACGCGATAATATTCTGAACCCCTATGATACCTAAGTAAAATTGAACCCCTTATGATACCTAAGTATCTATATTTATATGTTTCTGGCTCTTCATTCATTTACAATATATTACCAAAACCCTAACCCTAACGTCATTAGGTATTCCCTGCATGCACGCATGTTGTTCTTCCTTCTAGTTTTTGCTTTACTCATGCATGCTTTATTTCCCAAAATCGACTTTCTTTCTACTTTGGCATACTTCCAACATGCCCCCAAAATTGACATGTGGCTCATCCCAAGCCACCTAAAATAAATCTTTGATCTCCCTGGTGACTACCTGAAACTTTTCCTTAAGCTCTATTGCCTGTTTCTATGCCTGTGCAATCTTCTCCTTGAGTGTGTCCACTATCTGGATTGCAATTTCATCATTGATCAATTCCACACACTCTGCTTGGGTCTATGTTATATGTGTCTTTGCTTCCTCTGCATGTGCCATGACTTCTTCTACCTACTCTTGAAACGGTTTCATTTGAGCCTGACGCTCCTTCTTCTGTGTTTGTACAATGGTGAGTTATGCCTGCATTTTCTTCATGTCATGCACCCCTTTTATGTGCTCCTTGATGGACATTGTCTGCTGCCTCTTCTTGAGGTCCTATATAGTTGCGCTTATCCTTTCTTCTTCCTTGTCCCACTTCTGGACTTTCTGATCCTCCTCTAGATTTGTCTAAAGTTGTGTTGCATTCTCAAACAAGTCAATTGTTGTGCTAACCTGTCACTCTATCTCCTGCAGTTGCGTCGTTGCCTCCTGATTCCTTTTCTCATTTATTGCTGGTGGAGTAGTGGGTGTGAGCTTCTCTCGAAGATTCTCGATCTCCTTATGATATTGATCGATTGTCTGCGCAATCTAATAAATATTTTCTACTATTGTGGTTTCATCCATCTTCATGGTCTTTGGGATCTTCTCATATGTTCCTGTGACTTTTTTCTCCAATCCATTATTGCGCTCCCTTTCCTCTTGGGTCTCAAACTTAGCCTACTCACATAATATTTCCAGCATGTCCCGCTTCTCTGTTGCCTGCTAGAATTCGACTAATTATGTGCATGCACAAGACTATACCTCATGGGTAACACTCACCTACAATTTGTGTAGAGCCTTGGATGGTATCCATGGAAATACCAGTTGGATTTGGCTTAAGTCCTTCATGGGTGTCTTCCCCATGATCTCGTCCATGCACAGCATACTAGGTGTGGTGTGGAATTTTGCACTTGGTTGCAGTATTGTATGAACTATGTCTCGCTCTCCTTCTTCTAATATTTCCTTTGTCTATGGTGTTGATGGCCATGTTCCCATGCTGCTTCCTGCTGTCTGTACTTCCCCAATTTTCTTGAGGAACTATTGTATGTCTTTCAGCTCCTCTTGAATCCTATCCCTATGGCACATAGCATTGTCAAAATCCTTAGATAGACAATTCTGGACCATTTGGGCTATCATTTCTCCATCATCCTCCATGATCGTATATTTTAGAGGTGTTCTTTGTGCCTTCATTTTCTTGCGCGTGCCTTCTATCTACATGGCTAGCATCTTATTCCCACCTGGTTCCTACGAGTTGGGAATTGGTGTGGTCCCCTGCACTGTCTTAGCCTGTTTCTACTGCACTTGAGCCAATTGTGTAGTGTTCTTTTTCCCCTTCTGGGTCCCTATCTTAGTTTCCCCTTCATTTGTCTACTTTTTCTTTGTATGACCCATCCTCTATTTCTTTGGCACTGGGACTTCTTGAGGCTATGTTTCCCCCTGCCCTGTCTCTTCTTCTGTTGTCCTTTACAACAAGTCTTGGGTGAGGACTGGAATCTTCCATTCATCTTCCCAGTCTTTGATCACCATGTTGATGTCTCCCTCTATGATATAGTAGCGCATTTGTAGCCACTACTTATCAATATCCTTTCATGCCTATATCCACATCGTATGTCATGTGGCCTTGAAGTTGGCGATGTCACAAAACTACACGACAACCTGTGGTGTGGTTCTCCACATGTTGTTGATGGCCTCCTGCAAATCGTGTAGGTATCCTTCAAATATGGACTCATTCATCCTTTTGTGCCTAGCATTTGACATGGCTTTCAGTAGTAAATATCTCACTCCCTGATTCGGTTTGGGTCTAGTACCGAAAGTTACATATATTGGTTCCCTCCATCCCATAAAGGCTATTAAAATGATTAGCCATCAATAGTTAAACTCAGTTCCTAGATCCTGCGCATCCTTGCAGTCATCTAGGATCAGTTTTAAGAGATAGGGTGCCCAGCTCACTGTGGTTCCCCTAACACACTGAGATGCAACTGCGACAACCCCAACCAGAACTTCCTCCCTGCAGAATTTTCTTAGCAACTTACAGACTAAAAATTTTCCCCCATTTGTGTTGCGACATCATTGATCCTATTGATAATGATTCCTCGTGTCCCCCTGTCGATACCATACTTCTTATTCATCTCTTCCACTAGTTCTTTCTCCTTAGCTTTGTTGTCAAGAAACTACATGGGATCCATGCCCCGAGATGGAAGCCTTATTATGTTTGCAATAAGTTATACATCTATTGAGACGATCTTGACCAACCATATGTCCCCACCATGTGTGACTACTAACAACGGTTTGATGCACTTGCTTGCGTATTGACCTCTTCCAAAATGTGGTAGATCCAACAAACCTAAAATTCTTGTTTTCTCCAACCCTATTGCCCATTAGAGTGGCTGATCAATCGATTCCCCAACCATATGTGTGCCCGCAGTCTCTAAGTATACTCTCTTTGTAAATTCTGGAAACTTGTCTATGTCTGCTACATCGTGGTCTGAGTATTTTAGATTGTCAATCTACCCTAGCAAGCCTGATTCCACCTGTACCCCATCTGGTATACGCAGTAGAATGAGGGTTGTGACAGGTTTCTTGTGAGGTGACCTAGGTACCTGTTGCTTTTCTTTCTTCTGTGGTGGTTGGCTCGAAGTTCCAGTGGCTCTCGTTTGTGCTTAGAAATACCATTATGGCCAGCATGTGACATCTTCTATTGTTATTTCTAATGGGTGTTCTGACACGGTGGTTTGAGACTCTTCTAGCTCAACTATTTCTTCCTGAATCATCGTCGTTCCATTGACTCTCGGAGTTGTTTCAGTGTTCTCTGGTTGCGCCTTCTTCAAGGTTTCTGCGTCCTATTTCTGGTGCTCTTGTACCTCTATCTATCTATCTATATTCATGCCCTATGGTGATTTTTGTTGGTTTTCTTCCACTACAGGTGTGGAGTTCACTGATGTTGTGTATGGGGATGGGATTTCATCGACATTAACAATCTCCGGTGGTTGTTTTTTGCCTTCTAACTCTAGGTTGTCTAGCACTCTGGCTTGCTTTTTCTTGCTTTGGAGGTGCCATGGTGGTGAATGTCAAAGGTTTTCTGAGTTAGAATGGTCTCTGTGACCTCTGTGAACTCCACTCTGTGATCCTTAGACTCTATCACTCTTTATTTGTTCTCTTTTCGCAAATAGACTCTTTGATCCCTCATCAGTGTGTTGTATAGGCATCGCATGAATCTTTTCAAGGACGCTACCTTAATTTTGGGTTCAATGCACCTTTTTTATCTCATACTTTCCATTACTCTACCTTGCTATCTCCAGTT
The DNA here is from genome assembly GCA_010110895.2 of Picea sitchensis. NCBI lineage: Eukaryota > Viridiplantae > Streptophyta > Pinopsida > Pinales > Pinaceae > Picea > Picea sitchensis. The sequence goes on from SNQJ01S0143653.1 coordinate 4,448, forward strand.
GGAGCAATTAATGTGGCATCCCATTGGTCCTTTCTAGCATTTAATTCCGCATAACTTCGTCGTTTCATACTACTTTTTTCGTCTTTTTGTTTCCCTCTTGTTTCCCTTTTTACCCAGTCATTTTCCTTCTCCTCGTCGAGTTTGTGTTCCTAATTATGCATGCCCTTTCTATCTCCAGCACATTATGCCTCTGTTGGTTCTTTTTTATATACAGTTTTTTTTTTCCTACTGCATGGTGAGTGGTCGTTTGTCCTTGTACAACTTTAATCGGCTCCCATTTATCATCCCTCTGATTTTTGCACCTGATAAGTTTCTCAACTATAAATCTCCTCCATCTGTGATAGATTTTACTTCACGCGGTCCTAGCCAGTGCATTCTTAGCTTTCCTGGGTGCTGAAATGATTTGTTGTCATACGTCAATTCTAGATCTCCTTCCTTGAAGGTTTTCTTCTTGATGTGTCTATCATGCCAAGCTTTGTCCCTTGCTTTATGAAATTGTTGGTGGAACCCTGCTAAGATATGATATTCCTCCATGGTCATTAACTGATTTAGTATCTCTTATATTATGCCTTGTTCTGTCATATGTGTGATTGTTGCTATGCACAAGCTTGGTACCAAAAATTCTAATGGCACCACTACTTCTTGGCCATGGCCCAATTTAAATGGCATATGCCCTGTCAACATTTTGCACGTAGTCATGTAGGCCCATAATACTGTTGGTACTTTGAGGTCCCATTCATCCCTGTTGACGTTACAGATCGTTGTCAGTGCATTCTCCAGGATTTTGTTAAATGCTTCCACTGTGCCATTTTTCTGTGGGTGATATGGTGTGCTCTTATGATGATGGACTTCAAACTCTTCAGTCATAGCGCTAATGGTGTTGTTTATGAAGTGCATGCCTTGGTTTCTCATAAAAAATCTTGGGCATCCAAATCTAGTGATTACTTATTCAAATAAGAAGTGTGTTGTTGTTTCTGCACTGCAATCCTTCACTAGTGCGTCATTCACCCATCTTGTTAGGTATTTTGTCGTGGTGATAATGTACCTTTCTCCTGTTATTTTTGTTGGTGGGTTGATCGGTCCCACAAAGTTGATTTCCCATTTGTCAAATTCCTGCAATGTTATTTGTGGTTGTAATGGCATCTCATCCCTTATGTTGGGTTTACCTACCCTTTGACAGACATTTCATCTTTGACAGTACTCCTTCAAGTCTCGGTGAATGGTCGACCACCATAGTGTTGTACGCAATACCTTTTGTGCGGTAGCTTTTCCTGCATAATTCCCTCCTGCTATTCCCTCATGAGATTCTTCTAAAACTCTTAGTATTTCATGTTCTAACACATATCTCCACAAAATTCTATCTGCGCCCATTTTGTATAAGTGTCCTGCGATCAGTTGATAGTCTGCAGCCCAAACTACCAGGTTTTTCTTCTGTGCGGTGTTATATTCTTATGGCGGAGTACCTATTCTCAAGTACTAAATGATATCTGCAAAGTATTCATCAACGATCTAGACTGAGAATAATTGTGCATCAGAGAATTTGTCTTCTAAATTCGTAGGTTCTTCTCCATTTGTGACTCTTGATAGGTGGTCAGGTCATGCATTCAATTTTCCTAGCTTGACTATTACTTCAAAGTCAAATTCTTGAAATAGCAGTAAACATCGACAAATTCTCCCCCCCAACACTGGCTTGTTGACTAGGTATTTCAGGGCTAAGTGATGTGTGAACATCTTAAATTTTTTTCCCAATAAGTAGTGTCTGAACTTTTGCAGTCTGTAGACCATAGTTAGGCCTTCTCTCTCTGTGGTGTTGTAGGTTTGTTCTGATTCTGATAGTTTTCTACTTGCAAATGCTATCGGGTGATCCAAGTCTCCCACTTTTGGTTGTGCCAAGATAGCTCCAAGTGTTATGTTTGATGTATCTGCATGCATGTCGAATGTCTTCTCCCAATATGGAAATACTAATATTGGCGCGATGACCATCTTTTCCTTAAGGGTATCTAGACCGTGTTGACACTCGTCGTTCCACTGAAACTGTGTATCCTTTTTTAACAACTTTTCCATTGGTGCATTAATATGCATGTACCCTTTGATAAATTTCCTGTAGTATCATGTGTGTCCCAATGTCACTCTTAGTTGACGGACTGTTTTTGGTGGTGGTAAGTTAACAATTACTGCAATCTTTGTAGGATCTACCAGTAAACCTTGTTTGCATACGATATGACCCAATAGTATCCCAAACGGTGTTTCGAATATGCATTTCTTTATGTTTAACAATATCCGGCACTGTCTACATCTTTCTAACATCAGTCGTAAGACTTCTACATGGTCTTTCAACAAACTATAGATTGTCAAATCATCCAAGTATACCTCTAGGAACTGGTGGATGAATTCCTTAAACGCAACAATGACTACTCTGGAAAATATTTCCGGTGCATTCTTCAGTCCAAATGGCATGATTGTGTATTGGTGATCCCCATTTGGTCACAAAGGTGGTATTTTATCTTTCTTCCTGTGTTATGTTAATCTGGTGGTATCTTGAGAATCCATCAGTGAATGTGTAAGCTTTGTGTCCTCCTATGTTCTCTAACACTTCATCCATGAAAGGTGTAGGGAATGGGTCATGTAGGCATGCATTTTTCAACTTCCTCAAGTCGATGCATATTTGTATTCCTCCTTGTTTCTTGTATTTAACTACCATGGGGCTTATCCATTCGGATTCTTCCACTAGCTCTATCATTCTATCTTCGAGCATCCTGTCGATCTCAGCTTTGACTTTATGCTTATATACTGGGTTTAGTCTGTATGGTTGTCGTCTGATCGGTCTCGCTTCAGGTCTAAATGGTATCTTCATCTCCCCTAGCTCTCTGGCTATACCCTTAATCTCTATAAATGTTGTAGGAAACAAGTCATTGTACTCGCACAATAACTCTGTTATACTTTCCATTGTTTGCTCATTCTAGTAGTCTCCAATGTTGGCCATTTTAAGATTCTCAACTATCCCAATGTTGACTTTCTTTACCTTGATCGACGTGGAAATAACTTATGATTCTATGGGTGGACCTTCCACTTCTCTTTCTCCTTCTGCTTCTTCAATCTGAATATCATGTGGATCATCTTCATCTGGTGCTTCCTCATGCACATGGTAACATGACAACAGTTCTTTGACTGTCTATTTGTTTCATTGTTGTTCTTATGTGATAAGTTCTACTTCTGGTTCTTTGATGAATATCACTCCTCTTATCTGTTTAAGCGTTGCATCTATAATGGGTTTATCATGCTCAAATGAGAAAGTGACTGTAAAATTCTATTGCAATGTCATCCAGGTCGTAGTTCCTTTGTGTAGTTCCTGTTCTGTATACCAGTTCGCTAGTATGACCTCTAGAGTGTGTATGAAATGATGAGGCCATTCCTCTGGGGGTGTCATTTTCCATGACATTCTGCACTTCTCCAATTTTTTGTTGGTTCCCCCTATCCATTGTACCTCTGTTGCTTGTTGTTTTTTGTTCTGCGCCAAACCTTATGTGCAGCAATCACTTACATTGGTACCAATCTGTGATTTTCTCTTTGTGTGTGCCCCACCATCTTGCAGGTGTGGCCTTGAGTGCTATATCAAGTGTTAACAATCTCTAATTCTCTAAAAATTTGTCTTAATAGTGTTCCAATAATGTTTCCAAATCATTTATTCCGTGGAAACTGGGTGGTTCTCTTATTTCCGTGCCTACCCATCTTACTGCGTGGTCTATTTGTGAACATCTTCTTGTGGATACTTGGTGTATCCTTTGTTGTCAATTTTCTATACTGGTGTCTGAGTCTATTTCACATGAGGTAATGCTCCACCAATTGAGTATCCCATCTACAGTTGGGTTTACGTAATCCTCATCACGCACAGTTGTTTTGTACAACTGGTTGATTTCCTCTAAGTCTAAGCACATAGGTTCAATGAACCTTTCCCCTTATGATGGGTCTAATGGTGTGATGACCCTGTATTCCCCTGACTCAAATGCCATTTTCCTTGTCTTCAAGTTGATTATGGCCTGGTTGTCAAACGCCCAATCTAGACCAAGAAACTCTAGGTAAGGTGTTGTGTCATCCACTATTTCAATGACTTCAAAATCTGCTTTAGTGCGCGCTCCATACAGGTCTATTGTCACTCCTTTTAGTCTACCAATTGGTATAACTCTATGTTGGTTTTCTAATTTCAGTTTCACAGGTGAATATCATAATGTGGGCTCTCCCATGCATTGCCATGTATTCTTTGGTAATACATTCACTTTAGATCCTAGATCTAGTATGATATCTCCCATTTTGAAATCTTTGATGTTTGCATTCAGTCTGAACTCCCTACTTGTTCTTCTCCTGGTATGTAGGTGATTGACTGTCTTTTGTTCTAGTTTTCCTTCTGTCTCTATACTACATTTTTCTAATATGTTTTGCAATATTTTGACAGATGATGGATCATTCAATACTTTTACACATGATTGCAAAAATCCTTTGATTGTACTTACTTGTCCCATGGGTTGCATTTCGTTGGTATGATCCAATAATGGAGGCATCTCATACTCTAGTGCTTCCTTGTTTTGTTGCGCAGTTGAAGTCAATGCCACGTATTCCTTCTAAAATTCTTGTCTGGATTCCTTAAATATCTCCTTCTCATTCTGCGCATCAAACTATTTCCTTGGTTCGGTGTTCTTATTCACCCAACTCTTGTTGGACTGCGTCATTTCCTGTTTTAGCTCCTCTATGAGTAACTATATTGATGTTCTGCCCTTCATCCCTTGCTTCAACTGCAATCCACTAAACATTCTAGTTGTTCCAGTTCCTCTTTTCCTAGATCTTTACTAATAGTGTTGGACATTCTTTTGTGTCGTGATCTAATGTGCGACAATACTTACAAGTCATTGGTGGAAGTGGATATTCTCTTGCATAATGTTCTGGTTGTTGGAAATTGTGACAGACCACTGGTCCTCTACCTCATCCAAAACCTTCTCTCACTCATCCTCCACCTCTGTAGCCTGATCAATCTCCTCTCAGTGCATTATATTGAGGCGTATGATTATACTGTGCGGTATTGTACTAAGGTTGTGTTGTGTTGTACTGCAGTTGTGCATTATTATATGGTTTTTGCGCAATATTATACTGCCATTGCATAGTGTTTTATGGAGTTGGAACTTGGTTAAACTATGGCGCGGCTTGCCAAGACATCATTTCTTCCTTCTCTCTATATGCATTTGATATACTTTCTCGCATCAACTCCATACTTCTACAATCTTTGTCGCTGTGGCCTACTGACTTGCAAAAGTTGCAATATGAACTCTTTGGGACATTTTGGTATTTCTGCATCATTGAGCAGTGATATGGATCGTGACCTGGTTTCTTGCAGATTTTTCACCATATTCCTCCTGTTGGTAACAGATTTGGCATTCTTGTTTCCATATGCTGCACGAATGTTGGACATTCATTCTTGTGGTGTCCTTCCATCCTGCATGTAGTGCACCAAACAACTTCTCATTTGTCCTTAATATTATTCTGGTTTAGTTGAAACGTTAAGTTCTTCAGATCCTCCTTCAGTTCTTCGATAGTTGGGTTCATCTACTGATATTGGTTTTCTTCTAGTTGCAGGGCTGCCTGTAGAGCCTTTGCCTGTGTCTGGAACTTATGTTGTCGCAATGGGTATTTTAAGTGTGGGAGCAGTGAGTTGACAAACAGGTGTTGATGTTTCATATTGGTCATGAGATATTTTAAATTTCCCTTCAGTTGCTTGAATCTCTGGTCAATTTCCCATATGGATTCTCCCAGTTTCTGTCTAATTTCGATCATCTCATTCATGTACTGATCCTCTGAACTCGGATTTTGGAATTCATTTATTAGAATTTTCTTGGTATGTGCAATAGTTATGGTTGTCCCCGGTGGATTGTTTGTATCTAAACTAATATACCAATCAAGAGTGTGATCCCTTACTGTAATTTCTAACTATGAAAATTTAGTGTCTCCATCTATGATCTGTATTGCTTCCCAAATCTTCTCATAGATGAACAAATGTTTTTTTGGGTCCTCTGATCCTTCTCCTTTAAATTCTGGTAACCTAATGATAGGGTCGTGTCCTGCCATCCTGAATGTTGAACTACTAACCTCTGTGCAGTGTAGATACTTGACTAGTGCTCCATGAACTGGATCCTCCAGTTGTTGTTTCTTGTGTATATGTACTTCTTGCTATCTGACTTCTTCTGAACTTCGGTTTTCTAAATGGTGGTGTTCTCTTTGGTGTAATAGTCGCACATGGGTTTATGGGTTCCACACTAACATTAATATGGATAGGATTGATGCCTTCTCTTCCCATTCTTGGCCCTCTTTTCTTCCTCTCATACGTTGCACGTAGGATTTCATCAATCAGATCCACAGCCCGAAGATCCTCTACCTCTTCCTCGTCACTCGCCAAGCCTTCTGTCGTGGCTACAACTCTCTTCTTGGTATTCACCTTGTATTGGTAGTGTACTCCGCTATGTGTCTTTCCATTTGTCACCATGATCTTCTTGATCTGGTCGTTGTCCATCATGATTGGGTCCAAGGGTTCCTCCTCCTTTCCCTTATCCTTTCCTCCTCTTTCTGTCAGTTCTTCCCCCCTTCCCCCATGCACGCAAGGAAGTTTAGTTGTCTGAATCCATTGTCATTACACCTTTGTTGTATAGCAGTATCTTAATAGAAGTATACAATGATCTAATGTACCTTCCTCGAGGTCCGCATAGAAACTCTTTCTCCACTGCACTGTAAAACTTCGTTGTATCTACTGCAAACTCTGTTATAAAGCCTACCACAATATTGTCAAGCCAAAAATCTACTGCGCAGGTGAATTTGTTTTTCACCTGTTGTAACTACTCAATCTGTATTGGATTCCACTCTAACTGTCGGATCTAGTTCATTGCATGATTATCCTTCATCCTTAGTATCCACTCCTACAATAAGTGTTGGAAATCAAAAAAAAATACTTCATGCAGATCAATAAACACGTATTTCTCAAGATATTTGTAGGGTGTTATTCTACTATTTTTGTTGTCTTTCTATGCAAACTCCAGCTCTTTGGTTCTTAACTAGCTTTCGATCTCTGCTTTTGTGGGATTCCAGGGTCTCAACATCCCCTTCTAGTAGCTCATTTCTTTCTTCATTTCTTTACTCTTCTCTTTATCAACCTATCTCATCTACTCAATCCTCTCTTGTTCCTACCAACGACAATGGAACCATTTGTTGGCCTACTTCTTCTTTTATGTTTGAGTTTGTATTGACCTAGGGTTCATGTTTGTTTGGGTTTCCAACAAAGCCTCTAAAACTATCGGCCCTCTTGGTAAACCAGAAGGCAACACAGTACACAGAGTGCACTACCCAGTCTCACCTGAGATATATTTAATGGGTGGTTGTAATACTCATGTGTTTATAGCCTAGGATTGAGTGAGATATATGAGAACTATATATTGAACCACTATTATAACTTGTAAACACAATATACCGTCATTTGCGAATACATAGGAAATATAGTGACTCATTAATTAAACATAAAAATAACTACTGAAGACAATAAATATATGCATGCATTCATCACATAACACAGATGTTACCGTGGTTCACCCCCTCCTGGGCTACGTCCACAAAGATCTGGCTCTTGGCTCTTTTATTATAGTATTTATGCATCTACAACGTCACGCGCATTACAATTCTTCTCAGTTGGGTAAGATATATATGAGGTAGACTATATCGCACCAGAATCCTCATCCTGTAGTCTAACCCTCAAGATATTCCCTCCTTCGTCCTCTCTAGCTCAACAACTTACCCAAAATAGGTCATACAGCAAAATATTATGTATCATAACAACTCATAGGTAAAGCTAAACTTAATAATATTTTGAACCCCTATGATACCTAAGTAAAATAGAACCCCTTATGATACCTAAGTATCCATATTTATATGTTTCTGGCTCTTTAGCAATTTACAATATATTACCAAAATCCTAACCCTAACATCATTATGTCTTCCCTGTATGTGCGCATGTTGTTCTTCCTTCCAGTTGTCGCTTTCCTCGTGCATGCTTTCTTTCCCAAAATTGCCTTTCTTTCTTCTTTGGCCTGCTTCCAATAGAAGCTTGTATCATAGAACCAGTAGAGGAATCTGAATGGATAATACCTATGGTAGTTCAAGAAAAGAAACAAGGGGGGATAAGGATTTGTGTCGATTTGAGAAAACTTAATGATGCTTTCTTACATGATCATTTTCCTACCCCTTTCACATATGAGGTCTTAGAAAATGTGGGAGTTCAGGAAGCATATTCATTTACAGATGGATTCTTAGGTTACCATCAGATCAAAATAGCTCCAGAAGACAAGTATAATACTATGTTTTCTACAAAATGGGTATCATATCAATATACAATCATGCCATTTGGGCTGAAGAATGCACTAGACATATTTTCAAGAGTAGTCATAGTTGTTTTTAAGGAATTCATACATCAGTTTTTAGAAGTATATATGGATTACTGGAATGTATATAGTCTGTTAAAGGACTATGTAGAAGTGTTAAGTCTAATGTTGGAAAGATGCAGGCAATGTCAAATATCTTTGAATATCAAGAAATGAATTGTTGGGACACCTTTTGGAATATTGTTGGGACATATAGTGTGTAAACAAGGTTTACTAGTGGATCCTGCTAAGATTGTAGTCATTGTAAATTTTCCACCACCAAAATTAGTGCGCTAATTAAGAGCAACACTAGGACATACAAGATATTATAGGAAATTTATAAAAGGGTATGCATATATTACTGCACCAATGGAAAAATGCTAAAGAAGGATATCATATTTCAATGGAATGAGGACTGTCAACAAGGATTGGACACCTTAAAGAAAAAATGGTCACAACACCTATCCTAGTATTCTTAGATTGGGAAATGACATTTCATGTGCATGTAGATGCATTATCCATAGCACTTGGAGCAATTCTGGTGCAGCCATGAGCATGGGATTTAGACCATCCTATAGCCTTTGCAAGCATAAAATTGTCAGAATCAGAGCAGAACTGTAAAACCACAGAAAGAGAAGGCTTAGCCATGATATATGAACTTCAGAAGTTCAGGAACTACTTACTGGATAAACATTTTAATATGTTCACATATCATTTTGCCCTCAAATATCTAGTCAACAAGCCAGTGTTGGGGGGGAGGATCTATAGATGGCTATTGTTATTTCAAGAATTTGATTTTGAAGTTATATTCAAACTAGGGAAGATGAATGCAGGACCTGATCACCTATCAAGGGTAACTAATGGAGAAGAACCTACCAACTTGGAAGACAACTTCCTTGATGCGCAACTATTTTCAATACAAGTAGTTGATGAATACTTTGTTGATATTATTGAATACTTAAGTATAGGTATTACACCACAAGAGTTTAGCACTGCACATAATAAAAATATGGTATTTAGAGCTGTAGATTATCAACTTAATGCAGGACACTTATAAAATATGGGCGCAAACAACATTTTGAGAAGGTGTGTATTAGAGCATGAAAGACCTAGAATTTTGGAAGAATCTCATGAAGGTATAGTTGGAGGAAACTATGTAGGAAAATCTACCATGCAGAAGGTATTTCACACATGATTATGGTGGCCAACAGTCCATAAAGATGCCAAGGAATATTTCCATAAATGTGTTGTTTGTCAATGTAGAATTCCTGCAGAAACCCTGATAGATCTAAAATTCTAGTTAAATTGAACACAAACAATTTGTTGGTATTCAAGAGATGAGAGAAAAAAATTTCTCCATAAATTAGAGAATTATATTAATAAAAAATGAATATACATGAGCAACCATCCTCAAAAAGAAGAGAGGAGGTGAATATATAGAATTTCTAACATAGAAATTCTAGTCAAAAAAAGCTAGAAATAGCTAAAATAGGTGTCATAAGCTAAGGGAGACCACATAGTTTGACCTAGACCACTAAAGATACATTTCACACACTCATTAATTTCCACAAGAGTTAATTGATGTGTATTATCTCACTTAATCTCACTTAACTGACAAGAGAAGTAGTTCCAACTCACTTAACTGACCCAAAATAGCAATTACTAATAATAGTAACGACAAAAATCATTAATTAAGGAATAAATCTCTCACTCAAAGAGGAGGTGCACATTCCCTAATAATAGATGATTTTTTGCATGGGGGAGTTGGAATAAATCAATAAAATCAAGAATAAATCGAGAAAATCAAGAACCCGGAGTTGAGTCTTGATCTAAAATTAGCAGTTTTCCCTAAAATCCAGGGATGAGGCACCCTTATTCTCTATGTGGAAAAATTAGGTGAAATAAAGTGTAAATGAATGTATTAACCAATATCTAGGAGTCTAGGTTAGGTATAAACTAATGTAAGTTAGGGATATGCTCCAACACGCCCCCTTAAGCCTAACTGTAATGACAAAAAATTTGAGTCCCGACAACTTGGCCATTTTAGGTACTCATTAAATAAAATAATTCCTCATGAAAAGAGGAAAGAGGGAAAACCTCATGGGAAAACCCCCCGCCCAAAAAAAGAGGAAAGAAAATGCTAAGTGACCAAAAGTGACCTACTCAGTTGTCTCCCCCACTCCAAGCATAGCTCTCAGTTCTGAAAATTTATTTTCAGTGAAGGACTTGGTGAAGATGTTTGCAACCTCAAAGTGTGACTCTAGATATCAACCAAGTGACATATAAAAATGTATTGGCAGTAAAAGTTTTGTGGCAGCCATGGCTTGAGGAGCCCCCAAAAAATGTGATCTAGTCCTTCTTGTATCCGCAGGATCACCGACTAATTCACCTGCATCTTGCAGGGTTTTCTCTGCCCAATTTGGCAACTGAGTTGGAGAAGCCATGAACTTATCCTCATCCTTTGTAATAGACCTGAAAGGCTTCTCTGATGGCTATTCTGAAGTGCTCGAAGAAGTTTATGAATCCTCCTCATCAGTGACAACAAGTGGTTCCTCGGTAGGGTCTTCTGAAAAATTATGCAGTGATTCTAAACTTCACACTTCGAGCTAGAATGAACTTTTCAGTGTGAGAGTCCAATAATCTATATCCTTTGACACCTTTAGGATATCCAAAAAATATGCATTCAACACTTTGAGGCTCTAAATCCTTCCTCTTATTTGTCGGAATGTGAGCCCATGCTCGTGAACCAAAAATACGAAAGTGTGACACTTTTGGTTTCTTATCGGTCCAACATTCAAAAGGAGTGGTGATTTTGAGTGATTTGCGAGGAAATCAGTTATGAATGTATGATGCACAATTAATAACTTCATGTTAAGCCCTAATATTGGCTCATTACCCCTTAATTGGGGCATATTAGATTAGTAATGCTATTTTATTTATGTCGGCTTTAGGCCATTAGTTGTAATTTATATTAGTAATTTTATTTTAATTATGTCAGCTTTAGGCCATTATTTGTAATTATACCTCCTAGTC
>SNQJ01S0143653.1:15934-40355 GCA_010110895.2 Picea sitchensis
CTTCCAGAATGAAGATGAAGATGAGAAATTTGCCAGGTCCAAGAAGGTTCAGAGTCCAGCATATATAGCAGTGGTGGAGTTGTTGAGATCAGTCTCCAAGTGGGAGATTGTTGGTTGTGGAGCTTGATTATCTTCCTGATTTAGAGGTCTTTTACTTTCAGTCGTGTTTATACCCCGATGGGGGTTCATAGGTGAAGCCCCTGAAGCAAAAATTGCCTTGTAAAAGTATATTGTAATTTCATTGTAAATATGGACCGTTCATTATAAGGTCACGGATCTAACGATAGAGATTATGTTAGGGTTTTTTTCCCTAGAAGGAAACCCTCTTTTATGAGGGAAATGTATTGTGGCTATGTATGCTGGCGAGTATTGTATTCTGAGAGAAGAGACTGTGAGAGAAAGAAGAGGAAGTTACAACGGGTTTTGTTGTAGGTTGTATCCCTTCATTTTGCTGGATAATAATAAAGAAAGGACCTGGCAATTTCTCTGGTGGACGTAGCCCACACTGGGTGAACCACGTAAATCTGTGTCTCTCTTGTATTGTGTATCTTCTATGTTTTATTTCCGCATTTGTTTTATTTTATTTCTCCGCGGTCCTATTTTTCTAACACTTTAGATATCACGCAGTTACAACAAGTTAACAAAAACATTATGTGCACTATAGGTTTCTGGTTAGACAATATTGTTGCAGGGTTTATCATCAAATTTGCAGTAGATACCGTGAAGTCTTACAATGCTACAAAGAAGGATTTTCTAAAAGGAGCGAATTTAGGTATATCATATCGATGTATACTTCAATCAATATTTTATTGTATAAAAATAGTTTGATGACCATGGAATCAGATGGGTAAACTTTCTTGCATGCATGGGAGGAGGGGGGAAGCACTAACACGAGTTTGAGAAATGGAGGAAGAGATGGATAAGGAAAATAAGAAGGAGGCCATGGACCCAATCATGATGGAAGAAGACTAGATAAAGTACATAATGGTAACAATTGGAAAGATGCACATGGGAGCATCCTACCAATATAATATGAATAATAAGAAAAGAGCCATAGTTGATAGATAGTGTTGGCATAGGGGCAGACCTAGGGTTCAATATTACAACAACACATCAACAAAACCCTAACTACCGGCCCTTTCGAAAACACCTACGAAGTAGATGAAGTCACACCCGAGGTAGAGGTAGGGGTGGTTGCAGGACTCAGGTGTCTTCAACCTTAGCTAGGACACAGATCTATGATTACACACTTAACAAAGAACTTAGCATCAATAGTTCACCTAGAATTAACCCTTATCTCACTCCGCAGATAACACAAAGCATTGCAGTATATACTTAGATCTAAGATGATTCAACACTTAACAGCATACAACAGACCGGATCTAGTATACCAAGCACTTAGCAACTTCGTACACATCAAATATATCATCTATACACATCTAATAAGCACAAAGCATAAGTAAATCTATCTAAACATGTCATAGTACTTAGCAAGAGAGGGAAAACATATTAACAACACAAAGTATGACACATAGATTTACGTGGTTCACCCCCACCCTAGGGCTACATCCACCAACTCTTCTTCTCTATTATTGCCAGCCAATCAGTTACAAGCACAGAGCCTCAAAACATACTTCACACAGGATAGGAGATCTGCGTAGCTTGCTAGATCATCCTTCCCCGAGTAGCTCTAAGCATAAAACCTTCTTACAATCTGTGCACTCAACACTTACACTACTTGCACTCAACTCTGCAATTATATCACACAGATCAACTCTTACCACTAAGCCACTTCTCAAGTGTCCTCCAAAAAGGGGTCTCTTCTTACATAGCCTAGACTTCTACTTATAAATTACAAAAAGGGGCCTAAACATGGGTAAACCCATGGGCCGACATCCTGGTCCCGTTACATTATCCCCAAAAACCCAAAAAGGACCTAAAAAGGGGGTCTAGCTTCCATGATCTTTGCTTCTCCTTGCGCTCCATATTTGATAGGTTTTCAAAGTCCTAAAAATGGTCAAATATGACCAAGTGTTCCTCAAAAATTGTTCAAGGGCCAACAGGCCCCCAACACTCACCTGTGACTCGTCCCGAGTCACTCAGGTCTGGGAAACTTTGCCTCAAAGGTCTCAAGCTTGGCTTGAGCTGCTTCGACTTGTCTCTGTGCTACTGCTTCTTGCTCAGTGAATTCCTGAATAACTACTTTGCTGATAGGTCCTTCCAGTTGTTTCTCGACTGTAACAACTACTTGTTTTAGTATTGTTCCTTGGCATTCAATTTCTTCAAACAGTAGATAGGTCAGCTCCTGGCTCGACTGGAGTTTCTGGGTGACTTCCATCACTTTGTTCTGTGTGGTAAGAATGAGTTTTTGGGTGGTGCATTGTTCTTGGGATCTCTTCATCCTCTCGATGGGTGACAGGAGCTTCAGTTGTGCTTGTATTGTATCTGCGTGCTTCTTTGCTTTCTAGAGTTGGGACTCCAATTTCTTCAACTCTGGGTCTTCGGATAGTTGTTCATATATCTATGCGCTTCTTCTACTTAACTATTTTCATTCTACATCAAGTGTTTTAATCCTCTCAACTGCGCTCTGAGCATTCAATTCTCATTGGTCGCACACTTCTTGCAGGATACTTGGTATAGTTTGAAGCTCTAATTCCATGACCCTTTGCTGAAGCTGCAAAATAACTTCAGCAAGCTTCATCACTTGACGTTCAAAGAGTTCTTCTCTCTTTTTTTCTAAGCCAGTGATGGAGCAGAATGCTTAGTTAACTGCTTCTTCCATCCTAATCTTCTTCGCGAGCAGTTACTCTTTCTCCTTTTGGATCTTCTCTCTATCTTCTTCAAATTTTGCTTGGAGAGCATCCTTCTCTTGTTGCATAGCTCGACGTTGTTCTATGAGTTCCTCTTGTACTTTCTTTAAGGCCTGAGTAACCTGCACTTTTTCTTCCTGTGTCTGTCGAAGGCATACTTCAACTGTATCAACAATCTTGTGGAGTTGAAGTGATTCTTCTCCCACTTCTGTTGTTCCTTCTAGTAGAGGCGTAGTAGAGATTGTGCGGCTAGACTAGAGTGCCTGCTACACTTCTTGGAGCCCAATTTCAATCTTGTTATATATATTCTCCTACTTCGCTTCCTACTTTTCTATTATCTCTTATATAGCTTCATTCATAGTTGTGAGGAGGAAACTGAAGTCATCCAGAGTGAGAGTGATCTGCATCTTAGTTACGGTTTATTTGGATTTCTTCTAGGAGGGAGACTTTGGAGGTGACCCTTTTCTCTTCTTTATAACTTTGACTTCATCTTTCGGTCTTTGTTTGACTTCCTCTAGATCTTTTCCATTACCTCCTTGATCTAGTGTGGTGGAAGCCATCCTTACAGATATGTTATCTACATCCTAAACCTCTTCAGGCTTCTTTGTCTTCTTTGTCCTACTGGGCCCAGGTGTGTCTTGTGCAACTTATGGGCTATTGAAATCTGAAATGTCTGTTGGATCTGTTGCAACAAGGAGTTTCATTGACCATTCCTTGGTGATCTCTTCTAGGTCTTCTTCTGTCATCTTATAATAGGACTGAAATTGTTCCTAGTTCTCATCAGTGTGTGGAGTTAAGTATACAAAGTGGTGGTCCACGCTGAACTTTATTAGAGATCGTAACCTTTCTAAATTGTTCGGGGTTATGCGAGGTTCACCCCCTATGCCTGCTTTCAATTGGTTATAATATGTGTGGAAAATGGCATTCGATTTCCATTGCTCGTTCATGTCGGTCAAGTACCATAATGTACTAAACTTCGTGGCTAGTGGCTCAAAGGGGTCAAGGTTTGGGAAGGTTGTGCCTTCCAGTAGCTCCCATGCAAAAAAATTGATCATTATTAGAAGCCAGCTAAAATGGAATTCATGTCCCTGATCCTGGGCTTCTCTACAGTCAATATCTAGCTGGTTTACCAGGTACTTCGCCCAGTTCATCTGTAGTCCCTCTGTGCATTTTCCTACAAGGTCAAATACGAAGCCTGATACTTGTGTAGATCAATTCTTATGTACCAGCTTTCCTGTGATTAGTTGACATGCCAGGCGCACTGTGCCACTTTCGATAGAGGCTACCTTGTAGCCTTGCGTGCCCTTCTCGACATTTCCATAAGCTTCTTTGATCTTCTATGAAAGAGTGCAGACCACAGTCTTTACAGCGAAGTAATCATGGGGATTAGGGCCCTGCATGCTAAGCCTAGGGATCCTATTGATCAGTGTCAGATCAAAATTTATGTGACAGTTTAACCACAGGTATCCTCCATGGTAACTTGCTAGCAGCAATTTTACACAAGCATTCACCTCTTGGTGTCTGCCAAAGTGTTGTATTTTCATAACATTGAGCTAAGTCAATTGCACGAGGTTCATCGTCCATTGTTGAGGGACAATCTTCAAATTATTTCCCTTAGTTCTTGTCAAGTAATTATACAAAGTGAGTATGTTGTAAACCCTACGGTCCCCCAGGTTGAATTCGCAAAACTTCAATGCTATAACCTTGTCCTGATCTGCACGGTAGGTGGATACTCCTTTCGGTAGATATGCAGTGACTAGGGTGTATTAAAAGTCTCTAGGGACACTATCCCTGTTAATCACACCGCTCAGAGGGGGTATGTAAGCTGGTAGGATGGATGGCACTAACTTCGCATTGGCTATGTCATCTTTATGCTTAGTTCTCTTTTCCGCACCGGCTCGAGATGTTCCTTCTCGAGCAGTCAATGGGGAGGCTTGCACTCCTCTTGTCGATGATGCTTGGACACTAATGGAGATTCCTCTTTCCTACATGACTCTCTAAGTCATTAACTCGATAAGGACCTCCATGATGGATTCCTCAACTGCGGTGAGCTCGTCGAACATACGCACTCAGAAAAGATAATCGGGGCACGATGATCTCAGATACTGCACTAGGATGAACAATCTACTTACAATGGTCATTGTATACAATCACTAGTTCTGTGGGCTTCGAATTTTCAGTTGGAAAAAGTGTTCTTTGGGCACAGCGCGATGAGCTAAATAGGAAATTTGTCAACAGTCTACTTGCAATGGGAATGAAGCTTCCATTATCGTAGATCTGTCTGTTATGGTGAGGTCCAACCATCTAGCGGTGATCCTTTAATGATTTTCTACCCGTTCGGGGCGAAAGTCAAACAGGTATATCGGTCCAATGGCTAGATTGCTTCGCCACGACGAAGTGCCATATGTCGTTGTTATGATATCTTGGTGAAGTTCACAGGTTCAATTCCTATGATTTTTCCTTCTGCAGTGTTCCACCTAGGATCTCTTGTAACTTTTCAATCTTCTCCTTTTTCTTACTTAATTTTCTAGCCTTCTTCCCGGTAGTCCTCAACTCGGTCTGTCTTTTCCTGTTTTGATCCCTATCTTCTCTCAACATAGTCACTTCACACTGCTGATATTCTTTCTTCAGATCCGAGGGTAATACTCCTTCAACATATGGATTAGGTATTTCAGTCTTCTTCGATTCCTCTAATGCTCTTATAGCTTCGACGTCCAAGTCCCTAGTTTCCAATATCTTAGATCTGTTATCTTGTTCTTCCATCAAGTAGGTGATCCTTCTAGTCATAAATTCCATGAGTTCTTGCTTCTTCTGTTCTATGGATTCCTTTTCATTTTTTCTTCAGATCTGGTCTTTTTCAATCCAGATCTTTCCTAACAAAGCTGGAAATGGGGTACAATCCTCAATAAATTTAATAACTTTTAATTCTTCCTCTGTCGAAGCTCCATGGGTACTCATATTTATCTGGGTAATCTTGCCACATAAGGTTACCATTTTTCCTTTAAAAAACCCTATTTTTCCTAGTGAAGGAATCATAGCAGGCCTTCCTAGGGTTTCCCAAGTGCTTTCTGTCATAATGTTCATCTTTGTTTCCTCATCCAGAGCACAGTCAATGTCAAAGTCCCCTATTCTTACTTCGATTATCTCCTTTTCTTTGAAGATCTCTGACAAACTGGCATCTTTATGTTCATTCAAGGTTTCTTTCATTTTCAGTAACATAATATATGATTCTTTCCAGGGTTCTTCTATAATAGTAGTCTCTTGATATCCTTTAGGGTTTTCTTGATCCATATTTATCTTTTCAAGTCTAGCAATCATTCTAGGGAAATCCAGTACTTCATGGTCCATAGCCTTACAACAGAGGCAACTAGGTTTTCTCCAAGGGCATTCCTTAGCAAGATGTCCTGGTCTTCTGCAACTGTAACAAAAGGTTAATCCTCTCTTTCTCTTCAATGATCCCCAACTTTTCCTGTACTGCATGCTAGGATCATAATGGCTAGCCTACAAAAATTTCTTTCTAGGATCCTGCATCCACTCGTTAATCCAAACATTCTTTCTATGCATAGGTATAACATATCTTTCATTATTCTTATCATATCTATTCATATCAAACATTCTTTCATCTAACAATGACCTAGTTTTCAAGCTAGGACAAAATCTATCAATCATACCTAATTTCATGCTTCAGAAACAAAAAATTCCACTTATTGAGCACAAAGCTTCCAGATCTAAAACCTTTCCCTATTCTTACCTTTATCAGAGAAAAAAGATTACAGATATTACCTATTTTCTTCAGATCTGGTTTATTTTCTTCTTCACAAAGCTTTGTAGGTTGAGTAGAGTATTGTGCATCAGAGCGACAGATCTATGCACAGAGTTTCCACAAGTTCAAGATGAATCTTTGCACAAATATTCTTCTTCCTTAGTTTCCAACAATCACAGTTTTAGGTCCCAACAATGAAGCCATTTGTTGGCACAAGGGCACACAAGTTTCAATGCTACAACAGTGCACCAACAAAACCCTAACTACCAGCCCTTTTGGAAACACCTGTGAAGTAGATGAAGTCTCACCTGAAGTAGAGGCAGGGATGGTTGCATGACTCAGGTGTTTGCAACCTTAGCTGGGATACATATATGTGATTACACACTTAACAATGCACTTAGCATCAATAGTTCACCTAGAATTAAGCCCTATCTCACTCTACAAATAACATAGATCATTGCATTATATACTTAGATCTAAGATGATTCAGCACTTAACAGCATACAACATATTGGATCTGGTAGAACAAGCACTTAGCAACTTCGTACACATCAAATCTATCATCTATACACATCTAATCAGCACAAAGCATAAGTAAATCTATCTAAACATGTCATATCACTTAGCAAGAGAGGGAAAACATATTAATAGCACAAAGTATGACACACAGATTTATGTGGTTCACCCCCACCCTGGGGCTACGTCCACCAATTCTTCTTCTCTATTATTGTCGACCAATCGGTTACAAGCACAAAGCCTCAAAACCTACTTCGTGCAAGACAGGATATCTCTGCAGCTCGCTAGATCTTCCTTCCCCAAGTATCTCTAAGCATAAAACCTTCTTACAATCCATGTACTCAGGAATTACACTACTTGCACTCATCTCTGCAAGTATATCACACAGATCATCTATTAGCACTAAGCCACTTCTCAAGTGTCCTCCAAAAAGGGGTATCTTCTTACATAGCTTAGACTTCTACTTATACATTACAAAAAGGGGCCTAAACATGGGTAAACCCATGGGCCAACATCTCGATCCCGTTACATTATCCCCAAAAACCCAAAAAGGACCCAAAAAGGGGGTCTAGCTTCCATGATCTCTGCTTCGCCTTGCACTCCATCTTTGACAGGATATCGAAGTCCCAAAAATGGTCAAATATGACCAAGTGTTCCTCAAAAATTGGTCAAGGGCCAATAGAGAGGGCTTGGAAAGTGATGAGGAAGAGGTAGAGGATCTTGGAGCTATGGAGAAGATTGAGGAAATCTTGCACGCAACATATGAAAGGAAAAAAGGAGGTCCAAGGGCAGGAACAAAAGGCATAAATCCAATCCATATATATTAACGCTAGTGTGGAAACTATAACCCCATGTGTGACTAGTACACCAAAAAGAACACCAACATCTAGACAATTGAATTTTAGTGCAGAAGAACGATAGGACAAGGATCCAGTCAAGGAGCATCAACTGGAGGAGCCATTTTGGGAAGTATTAGTCAAATATTTACACCACATGGAGGTAGCAGTTCAACACAGTTTAAAATGGAAAGACATGATCCCACAATCAGGTTACCAAAATTTCTAGGAGAGGCATTAGAGGACCCTGAAAAACATTTATTCATCTGTGAGAATATATGGGAAGCAAATCATATCATAGATGAGGATACAAAACTTGCGCATTTATCTATCACGCTAAGATACCATGCAATGGACTAGTATATGAGCCTATATGTAAACAATCCACCAGGAGAAACAAAGACTATTGCAGATGTAAAAATACTATTAATAAATGAATTTCAGAAGCCTAGCTCAAAATATAAGTATATGAATGAAATGATTGAAATCAAGAAAAAACCAAGTGAGTCTATTTGGGAGATCAATAAGAGGTTTAAACGCTTGGAAGGTAAGATGAAGTATGCAATTAATGACATGCAACATAGGCACTTATTTGTGAACTTGTTTTTACCACATTTGAAATACCCATTAAGAAAACAGAAATTCCAAACTCAGGCAGAGGCTCTACATGTAGCCTTACAAGTGGAAGAAAATGAGTATCAGAAGACAAATTCAGAAATAGAGGAGTTGAAGGAGGATCTGAAGAACTTAACATTTCAACTCAACCAAAATAAGGGAAAAGAGAAAAGAGAAGGTGTTTAGTGTACCACATGCAGGACAGAAGAACACCATAAGAATGAATGTCCAACTTTCGCGCAGTACATGGAAACGGGAGTACCAAACCCTTTGCCAATAGGAGGAAAACGGTGCAAGATTTGTAAAATGCATGGGCATGATCCATATCATTCTCCAATGATGCATAATCAGACAGTACCCAAGAGTTCATATTACAATTTTTTCAAGTCATTGGGTCATGATGATAAAGATTATAGGATGATGGAGATGATGAGAGAAAGAACTTTAGATACTTATAGGGTGCAAGAAGAAATGATGGCAGGGAAATATGCACCTCATTTCAACCAGGTACCACCTCCATATAACAATTCATAGTAACAGTATAAAACTGTGCATCTGCAATACAACAATTTGAAACCACAATATAACCTCATGCAATATAACCAGGTACCTCAGTACAATGCACCACGAGGAGATCAAGGTGGAGGACAAGGTATATGAGGATTTGGATGAGGAAAAGGTACAGTAGTGTTCCACACCTTCCAACAGCCAAGAAATTATGCAAGGGAATGCCAGCGACATGCATGTACTATTGTGTAACAGACCATGACATAGAAGATTGTTCGACACTCTTGGGAAAGATCCAAGAAAAAAGGAACCAAAACAACTAGAATGTATAGTGGATTTCTATAGAATCCAGGTATGATCGAAGAAACATCAATATAGTTAGGTACAGAGGAGCTAAGACAAGAGCCTACGCAGTAAGACAAGATCCAGTGAAAAACCAATGGGTGAACAAGAATATTGAACCACAGAAGCAGTTTGAGGCACGAAAAGAAAATGAAACATTCAAGGAGAAAAGACAAGAGTTTTTCAACCAAAATGTTGCATTTACATCAATCGCGCAACACACTCAGAATTTACCAATGTACAAAATTCCCTCCTCAATGGACCACACTAGTGAAGCACAACCTGTAGAGAAAGTAAGTAACATAAAAACTTTTCTGCAATCTTGTGTTAAGTTATTGAAGGAACCATCATCTATGAAGATCTTACAAAATATGTTAGAAAGATGTAACATATAAGTAGAATGGAAACTAGAGCAGAAAAAAATCAATCACCTCCATACAAGAAGAAGGACAACTAGGGAATTCAAACTGAATGCTAACATTAGAGATTTCAATATGGGTGATATTATACTAGATTTAGGCTCTGACGTAAATGTTTTACCTAATAATACATGGAAGTGCATGGGAGAACCCACATTAGGATATTCACCTGTCCAGTTGAAATTAGAAAATAAACACAGAGTGTTGCCAATTGGAAGGCTTAAAGGTGTGACAGTATATTTGGATGGAGTGCCCACTAAGGCAAACTTTGAGGTAATAGAGATAGTAGATGGCACAACACCTTATCCAGCATTTCCTAGATTGGATTGGGTATTTGATAACCGGGCCATAATCAACCTGAAGATAAGGAAAATGATGTTTGAATCAGGATAATATATATTCATTGCACCATTAGATCCTTCAGAAGGAGAAAGGTTTATAGAACCCACCTGTCTCGATCTGGAGGAAATAAACCAGTTGTACAGAACCACCGTGCGCGAAGAAGATTATGTTAACCCAACTATAGATGGGGTACACAACTGGAGAAGAATCACATCATGTGCTTCTGACTTATATACAGGTATGGAGAATTGGAAACAAAGATTACATGAAGTTTCCACAAGAAGGTGCGCAAGAATGTACTGCTCAATAAGATGGGTTGGTATAGAGATAAGAGAACCTCCCAGTTTTCATGGGGTAAATGATTTAGAGGAATTTCTGAAAAAATATGAAGAGGAATTTTTAGATAATCATAGGCTCCCAGCACAAAGAAACAATTCAATACTGATACCAATGTAAGCAATTATTGTGCATTATATTTGACGCAGAGTAGGGGAACAATAAAATGCAGAGGTATGATGGGAAAGGAACACATGAAAAACATTTGTAGAAGTGCATAACATAATGGACGATGACACCACCAGAAGAATGGCCTCATCACTTCATCCATACATTGGAAGGAATCCCAGAGAACTTGTATGTAGACCAGGAGATGCGCAGAGGTACTATAGAATGGACAACATTACAACAAAACTTTCTAGTAATCTTCTCATTTAAACATGAGAAACCCAACATTGATTCAACACTGAAGAAGATAAAAGGTGTGATATTTATTGATGAACCAGAGGTTGAACTCATGACATAATATCAACAATAGAATATACAGACATTCAAACAACTAAAGTCATAATATCGTGTTGAAGAGGAAGCACCAGATGAAGATGACCCGCATAACATTCAAATTGTAGAAATTGGAGGAGAAAGAGAGGTGGAAGGTCCATCTATGAAGTTAGAAGTATTTGTTTCACCAATCAAAGTGAAGAAATTAAACATTGGGACAACTGAAAATCCTAAAATGGCAAGTATTGGGGACTATTGGGATGAACAAACAATGGAAAGAATAACAAAGTTACTACGCGAATACAGTGACCTGTTCCCAATTACCTTTATAGAGATGAAAGGAATAGAAAGAGAGATAGGAGAGATGAAAATACCTCTCAAAACTGAGGCAAGACCTCTCAAGTAGAGACCTTACAGACTGAATCCAGTATATAAGAAAAAATTTAATATAGAAATTGACATAATGTTGGAAGTTGTTGGCTTACTTATTCTTTTTTTTCTGAGTTTGTATTGACCCAGGGTTCATGTCTGTTCGGTTTTCCAACAAAGCCTCTAAAACTATCAGCCCTCTTGGTAAGCCATAAGGAAACGCAACACATAGAGTGCACTACACAGTATCACCCAAGATAGATTTAATGGGTGGTTGTAATACTCATGTGTTTACAACCTAGGATTGAGTGTGAGATATGAGAATTGTATATTGAACCACTATTATAACTTGTAAACACAATATACTATCATTTGTGAATACATAGGAAATATAGCGACTCATTCATTAAACATAAAAATAACTACTGAAGACAATAAATATATGCATGCATTCATTACATAACACAGATGTTACCATGGTGCACCCCCTCCTGGGCTACGTCCACAAATATCTGTCTCTTAGCTCTTTTATTATAGTATTTCTACATCTGTAGCGTCGCGTGCATTACAATTCTTCTCAATTGGGTAATATCTATATGAGGTGGAATAGATCACACCAGGATCCTCATCCTGTGGTCTAGCCCTCAAGATCTTCCCTCCTTCATCTTCTCTAGCTCAACAGCTTACCCAAAATAGGTCATACAACAAAATATTATGTATAGTAACAACTCATAGGTAACTAGCTAAACGCGATAATATTCTGAACCCCTATGATACCTAAGTAAAATTGAACCCCTTATGATACCTAAGTATCTATATTTATATGTTTCTGGCTCTTCATTCATTTACAATATATTACCAAAACCCTAACCCTAACGTCATTAGGTATTCCCTGCATGCACGCATGTTGTTCTTCCTTCTAGTTTTTGCTTTACTCATGCATGCTTTATTTCCCAAAATCGACTTTCTTTCTACTTTGGCATACTTCCAACATGCCCCCAAAATTGACATGTGGCTCATCCCAAGCCACCTAAAATAAATCTTTGATCTCCCTGGTGACTACCTGAAACTTTTCCTTAAGCTCTATTGCCTGTTTCTATGCCTGTGCAATCTTCTCCTTGAGTGTGTCCACTATCTGGATTGCAATTTCATCATTGATCAATTCCACACACTCTGCTTGGGTCTATGTTATATGTGTCTTTGCTTCCTCTGCATGTGCCATGACTTCTTCTACCTACTCTTGAAACGGTTTCATTTGAGCCTGACGCTCCTTCTTCTGTGTTTGTACAATGGTGAGTTATGCCTGCATTTTCTTCATGTCATGCACCCCTTTTATGTGCTCCTTGATGGACATTGTCTGCTGCCTCTTCTTGAGGTCCTATATAGTTGCGCTTATCCTTTCTTCTTCCTTGTCCCACTTCTGGACTTTCTGATCCTCCTCTAGATTTGTCTAAAGTTGTGTTGCATTCTCAAACAAGTCAATTGTTGTGCTAACCTGTCACTCTATCTCCTGCAGTTGCGTCGTTGCCTCCTGATTCCTTTTCTCATTTATTGCTGGTGGAGTAGTGGGTGTGAGCTTCTCTCGAAGATTCTCGATCTCCTTATGATATTGATCGATTGTCTGCGCAATCTAATAAATATTTTCTACTATTGTGGTTTCATCCATCTTCATGGTCTTTGGGATCTTCTCATATGTTCCTGTGACTTTTTTCTCCAATCCATTATTGCGCTCCCTTTCCTCTTGGGTCTCAAACTTAGCCTACTCACATAATATTTCCAGCATGTCCCGCTTCTCTGTTGCCTGCTAGAATTCGACTAATTATGTGCATGCACAAGACTATACCTCATGGGTAACACTCACCTACAATTTGTGTAGAGCCTTGGATGGTATCCATGGAAATACCAGTTGGATTTGGCTTAAGTCCTTCATGGGTGTCTTCCCCATGATCTCGTCCATGCACAGCATACTAGGTGTGGTGTGGAATTTTGCACTTGGTTGCAGTATTGTATGAACTATGTCTCGCTCTCCTTCTTCTAATATTTCCTTTGTCTATGGTGTTGATGGCCATGTTCCCATGCTGCTTCCTGCTGTCTGTACTTCCCCAATTTTCTTGAGGAACTATTGTATGTCTTTCAGCTCCTCTTGAATCCTATCCCTATGGCACATAGCATTGTCAAAATCCTTAGATAGACAATTCTGGACCATTTGGGCTATCATTTCTCCATCATCCTCCATGATCGTATATTTTAGAGGTGTTCTTTGTGCCTTCATTTTCTTGCGCGTGCCTTCTATCTACATGGCTAGCATCTTATTCCCACCTGGTTCCTACGAGTTGGGAATTGGTGTGGTCCCCTGCACTGTCTTAGCCTGTTTCTACTGCACTTGAGCCAATTGTGTAGTGTTCTTTTTCCCCTTCTGGGTCCCTATCTTAGTTTCCCCTTCATTTGTCTACTTTTTCTTTGTATGACCCATCCTCTATTTCTTTGGCACTGGGACTTCTTGAGGCTATGTTTCCCCCTGCCCTGTCTCTTCTTCTGTTGTCCTTTACAACAAGTCTTGGGTGAGGACTGGAATCTTCCATTCATCTTCCCAGTCTTTGATCACCATGTTGATGTCTCCCTCTATGATATAGTAGCGCATTTGTAGCCACTACTTATCAATATCCTTTCATGCCTATATCCACATCGTATGTCATGTGGCCTTGAAGTTGGCGATGTCACAAAACTACACGACAACCTGTGGTGTGGTTCTCCACATGTTGTTGATGGCCTCCTGCAAATCGTGTAGGTATCCTTCAAATATGGACTCATTCATCCTTTTGTGCCTAGCATTTGACATGGCTTTCAGTAGTAAATATCTCACTCCCTGATTCGGTTTGGGTCTAGTACCGAAAGTTACATATATTGGTTCCCTCCATCCCATAAAGGCTATTAAAATGATTAGCCATCAATAGTTAAACTCAGTTCCTAGATCCTGCGCATCCTTGCAGTCATCTAGGATCAGTTTTAAGAGATAGGGTGCCCAGCTCACTGTGGTTCCCCTAACACACTGAGATGCAACTGCGACAACCCCAACCAGAACTTCCTCCCTGCAGAATTTTCTTAGCAACTTACAGACTAAAAATTTTCCCCCATTTGTGTTGCGACATCATTGATCCTATTGATAATGATTCCTCGTGTCCCCCTGTCGATACCATACTTCTTATTCATCTCTTCCACTAGTTCTTTCTCCTTAGCTTTGTTGTCAAGAAACTACATGGGATCCATGCCCCGAGATGGAAGCCTTATTATGTTTGCAATAAGTTATACATCTATTGAGACGATCTTGACCAACCATATGTCCCCACCATGTGTGACTACTAACAACGGTTTGATGCACTTGCTTGCGTATTGACCTCTTCCAAAATGTGGTAGATCCAACAAACCTAAAATTCTTGTTTTCTCCAACCCTATTGCCCATTAGAGTGGCTGATCAATCGATTCCCCAACCATATGTGTGCCCGCAGTCTCTAAGTATACTCTCTTTGTAAATTCTGGAAACTTGTCTATGTCTGCTACATCGTGGTCTGAGTATTTTAGATTGTCAATCTACCCTAGCAAGCCTGATTCCACCTGTACCCCATCTGGTATACGCAGTAGAATGAGGGTTGTGACAGGTTTCTTGTGAGGTGACCTAGGTACCTGTTGCTTTTCTTTCTTCTGTGGTGGTTGGCTCGAAGTTCCAGTGGCTCTCGTTTGTGCTTAGAAATACCATTATGGCCAGCATGTGACATCTTCTATTGTTATTTCTAATGGGTGTTCTGACACGGTGGTTTGAGACTCTTCTAGCTCAACTATTTCTTCCTGAATCATCGTCGTTCCATTGACTCTCGGAGTTGTTTCAGTGTTCTCTGGTTGCGCCTTCTTCAAGGTTTCTGCGTCCTATTTCTGGTGCTCTTGTACCTCTATCTATCTATCTATATTCATGCCCTATGGTGATTTTTGTTGGTTTTCTTCCACTACAGGTGTGGAGTTCACTGATGTTGTGTATGGGGATGGGATTTCATCGACATTAACAATCTCCGGTGGTTGTTTTTTGCCTTCTAACTCTAGGTTGTCTAGCACTCTGGCTTGCTTTTTCTTGCTTTGGAGGTGCCATGGTGGTGAATGTCAAAGGTTTTCTGAGTTAGAATGGTCTCTGTGACCTCTGTGAACTCCACTCTGTGATCCTTAGACTCTATCACTCTTTATTTGTTCTCTTTTCGCAAATAGACTCTTTGATCCCTCATCAGTGTGTTGTATAGGCATCGCATGAATCTTTTCAAGGACGCTACCTTAATTTTGGGTTCAATGCACCTTTTTTATCTCATACTTTCCATTACTCTACCTTGCTATCTCCAGTTGGAGCAATTAATGTGGCATCCCATTGGTCCTTTCTAGCATTTAATTCCGCATAACTTCGTCGTTTCATACTACTTTTTTCGTCTTTTTGTTTCCCTCTTGTTTCCCTTTTTACCCAGTCATTTTCCTTCTCCTCGTCGAGTTTGTGTTCCTAATTATGCATGCCCTTTCTATCTCCAGCACATTATGCCTCTGTTGGTTCTTTTTTATATACAGTTTTTTTTTTCCTACTGCATGGTGAGTGGTCGTTTGTCCTTGTACAACTTTAATCGGCTCCCATTTATCATCCCTCTGATTTTTGCACCTGATAAGTTTCTCAACTATAAATCTCCTCCATCTGTGATAGATTTTACTTCACGCGGTCCTAGCCAGTGCATTCTTAGCTTTCCTGGGTGCTGAAATGATTTGTTGTCATACGTCAATTCTAGATCTCCTTCCTTGAAGGTTTTCTTCTTGATGTGTCTATCATGCCAAGCTTTGTCCCTTGCTTTATGAAATTGTTGGTGGAACCCTGCTAAGATATGATATTCCTCCATGGTCATTAACTGATTTAGTATCTCTTATATTATGCCTTGTTCTGTCATATGTGTGATTGTTGCTATGCACAAGCTTGGTACCAAAAATTCTAATGGCACCACTACTTCTTGGCCATGGCCCAATTTAAATGGCATATGCCCTGTCAACATTTTGCACGTAGTCATGTAGGCCCATAATACTGTTGGTACTTTGAGGTCCCATTCATCCCTGTTGACGTTACAGATCGTTGTCAGTGCATTCTCCAGGATTTTGTTAAATGCTTCCACTGTGCCATTTTTCTGTGGGTGATATGGTGTGCTCTTATGATGATGGACTTCAAACTCTTCAGTCATAGCGCTAATGGTGTTGTTTATGAAGTGCATGCCTTGGTTTCTCATAAAAAATCTTGGGCATCCAAATCTAGTGATTACTTATTCAAATAAGAAGTGTGTTGTTGTTTCTGCACTGCAATCCTTCACTAGTGCGTCATTCACCCATCTTGTTAGGTATTTTGTCGTGGTGATAATGTACCTTTCTCCTGTTATTTTTGTTGGTGGGTTGATCGGTCCCACAAAGTTGATTTCCCATTTGTCAAATTCCTGCAATGTTATTTGTGGTTGTAATGGCATCTCATCCCTTATGTTGGGTTTACCTACCCTTTGACAGACATTTCATCTTTGACAGTACTCCTTCAAGTCTCGGTGAATGGTCGACCACCATAGTGTTGTACGCAATACCTTTTGTGCGGTAGCTTTTCCTGCATAATTCCCTCCTGCTATTCCCTCATGAGATTCTTCTAAAACTCTTAGTATTTCATGTTCTAACACATATCTCCACAAAATTCTATCTGCGCCCATTTTGTATAAGTGTCCTGCGATCAGTTGATAGTCTGCAGCCCAAACTACCAGGTTTTTCTTCTGTGCGGTGTTATATTCTTATGGCGGAGTACCTATTCTCAAGTACTAAATGATATCTGCAAAGTATTCATCAACGATCTAGACTGAGAATAATTGTGCATCAGAGAATTTGTCTTCTAAATTCGTAGGTTCTTCTCCATTTGTGACTCTTGATAGGTGGTCAGGTCATGCATTCAATTTTCCTAGCTTGACTATTACTTCAAAGTCAAATTCTTGAAATAGCAGTAAACATCGACAAATTCTCCCCCCCAACACTGGCTTGTTGACTAGGTATTTCAGGGCTAAGTGATGTGTGAACATCTTAAATTTTTTTCCCAATAAGTAGTGTCTGAACTTTTGCAGTCTGTAGACCATAGTTAGGCCTTCTCTCTCTGTGGTGTTGTAGGTTTGTTCTGATTCTGATAGTTTTCTACTTGCAAATGCTATCGGGTGATCCAAGTCTCCCACTTTTGGTTGTGCCAAGATAGCTCCAAGTGTTATGTTTGATGTATCTGCATGCATGTCGAATGTCTTCTCCCAATATGGAAATACTAATATTGGCGCGATGACCATCTTTTCCTTAAGGGTATCTAGACCGTGTTGACACTCGTCGTTCCACTGAAACTGTGTATCCTTTTTTAACAACTTTTCCATTGGTGCATTAATATGCATGTACCCTTTGATAAATTTCCTGTAGTATCATGTGTGTCCCAATGTCACTCTTAGTTGACGGACTGTTTTTGGTGGTGGTAAGTTAACAATTACTGCAATCTTTGTAGGATCTACCAGTAAACCTTGTTTGCATACGATATGACCCAATAGTATCCCAAACGGTGTTTCGAATATGCATTTCTTTATGTTTAACAATATCCGGCACTGTCTACATCTTTCTAACATCAGTCGTAAGACTTCTACATGGTCTTTCAACAAACTATAGATTGTCAAATCATCCAAGTATACCTCTAGGAACTGGTGGATGAATTCCTTAAACGCAACAATGACTACTCTGGAAAATATTTCCGGTGCATTCTTCAGTCCAAATGGCATGATTGTGTATTGGTGATCCCCATTTGGTCACAAAGGTGGTATTTTATCTTTCTTCCTGTGTTATGTTAATCTGGTGGTATCTTGAGAATCCATCAGTGAATGTGTAAGCTTTGTGTCCTCCTATGTTCTCTAACACTTCATCCATGAAAGGTGTAGGGAATGGGTCATGTAGGCATGCATTTTTCAACTTCCTCAAGTCGATGCATATTTGTATTCCTCCTTGTTTCTTGTATTTAACTACCATGGGGCTTATCCATTCGGATTCTTCCACTAGCTCTATCATTCTATCTTCGAGCATCCTGTCGATCTCAGCTTTGACTTTATGCTTATATACTGGGTTTAGTCTGTATGGTTGTCGTCTGATCGGTCTCGCTTCAGGTCTAAATGGTATCTTCATCTCCCCTAGCTCTCTGGCTATACCCTTAATCTCTATAAATGTTGTAGGAAACAAGTCATTGTACTCGCACAATAACTCTGTTATACTTTCCATTGTTTGCTCATTCTAGTAGTCTCCAATGTTGGCCATTTTAAGATTCTCAACTATCCCAATGTTGACTTTCTTTACCTTGATCGACGTGGAAATAACTTATGATTCTATGGGTGGACCTTCCACTTCTCTTTCTCCTTCTGCTTCTTCAATCTGAATATCATGTGGATCATCTTCATCTGGTGCTTCCTCATGCACATGGTAACATGACAACAGTTCTTTGACTGTCTATTTGTTTCATTGTTGTTCTTATGTGATAAGTTCTACTTCTGGTTCTTTGATGAATATCACTCCTCTTATCTGTTTAAGCGTTGCATCTATAATGGGTTTATCATGCTCAAATGAGAAAGTGACTGTAAAATTCTATTGCAATGTCATCCAGGTCGTAGTTCCTTTGTGTAGTTCCTGTTCTGTATACCAGTTCGCTAGTATGACCTCTAGAGTGTGTATGAAATGATGAGGCCATTCCTCTGGGGGTGTCATTTTCCATGACATTCTGCACTTCTCCAATTTTTTGTTGGTTCCCCCTATCCATTGTACCTCTGTTGCTTGTTGTTTTTTGTTCTGCGCCAAACCTTATGTGCAGCAATCACTTACATTGGTACCAATCTGTGATTTTCTCTTTGTGTGTGCCCCACCATCTTGCAGGTGTGGCCTTGAGTGCTATATCAAGTGTTAACAATCTCTAATTCTCTAAAAATTTGTCTTAATAGTGTTCCAATAATGTTTCCAAATCATTTATTCCGTGGAAACTGGGTGGTTCTCTTATTTCCGTGCCTACCCATCTTACTGCGTGGTCTATTTGTGAACATCTTCTTGTGGATACTTGGTGTATCCTTTGTTGTCAATTTTCTATACTGGTGTCTGAGTCTATTTCACATGAGGTAATGCTCCACCAATTGAGTATCCCATCTACAGTTGGGTTTACGTAATCCTCATCACGCACAGTTGTTTTGTACAACTGGTTGATTTCCTCTAAGTCTAAGCACATAGGTTCAATGAACCTTTCCCCTTATGATGGGTCTAATGGTGTGATGACCCTGTATTCCCCTGACTCAAATGCCATTTTCCTTGTCTTCAAGTTGATTATGGCCTGGTTGTCAAACGCCCAATCTAGACCAAGAAACTCTAGGTAAGGTGTTGTGTCATCCACTATTTCAATGACTTCAAAATCTGCTTTAGTGCGCGCTCCATACAGGTCTATTGTCACTCCTTTTAGTCTACCAATTGGTATAACTCTATGTTGGTTTTCTAATTTCAGTTTCACAGGTGAATATCATAATGTGGGCTCTCCCATGCATTGCCATGTATTCTTTGGTAATACATTCACTTTAGATCCTAGATCTAGTATGATATCTCCCATTTTGAAATCTTTGATGTTTGCATTCAGTCTGAACTCCCTACTTGTTCTTCTCCTGGTATGTAGGTGATTGACTGTCTTTTGTTCTAGTTTTCCTTCTGTCTCTATACTACATTTTTCTAATATGTTTTGCAATATTTTGACAGATGATGGATCATTCAATACTTTTACACATGATTGCAAAAATCCTTTGATTGTACTTACTTGTCCCATGGGTTGCATTTCGTTGGTATGATCCAATAATGGAGGCATCTCATACTCTAGTGCTTCCTTGTTTTGTTGCGCAGTTGAAGTCAATGCCACGTATTCCTTCTAAAATTCTTGTCTGGATTCCTTAAATATCTCCTTCTCATTCTGCGCATCAAACTATTTCCTTGGTTCGGTGTTCTTATTCACCCAACTCTTGTTGGACTGCGTCATTTCCTGTTTTAGCTCCTCTATGAGTAACTATATTGATGTTCTGCCCTTCATCCCTTGCTTCAACTGCAATCCACTAAACATTCTAGTTGTTCCAGTTCCTCTTTTCCTAGATCTTTACTAATAGTGTTGGACATTCTTTTGTGTCGTGATCTAATGTGCGACAATACTTACAAGTCATTGGTGGAAGTGGATATTCTCTTGCATAATGTTCTGGTTGTTGGAAATTGTGACAGACCACTGGTCCTCTACCTCATCCAAAACCTTCTCTCACTCATCCTCCACCTCTGTAGCCTGATCAATCTCCTCTCAGTGCATTATATTGAGGCGTATGATTATACTGTGCGGTATTGTACTAAGGTTGTGTTGTGTTGTACTGCAGTTGTGCATTATTATATGGTTTTTGCGCAATATTATACTGCCATTGCATAGTGTTTTATGGAGTTGGAACTTGGTTAAACTATGGCGCGGCTTGCCAAGACATCATTTCTTCCTTCTCTCTATATGCATTTGATATACTTTCTCGCATCAACTCCATACTTCTACAATCTTTGTCGCTGTGGCCTACTGACTTGCAAAAGTTGCAATATGAACTCTTTGGGACATTTTGGTATTTCTGCATCATTGAGCAGTGATATGGATCGTGACCTGGTTTCTTGCAGATTTTTCACCATATTCCTCCTGTTGGTAACAGATTTGGCATTCTTGTTTCCATATGCTGCACGAATGTTGGACATTCATTCTTGTGGTGTCCTTCCATCCTGCATGTAGTGCACCAAACAACTTCTCATTTGTCCTTAATATTATTCTGGTTTAGTTGAAACGTTAAGTTCTTCAGATCCTCCTTCAGTTCTTCGATAGTTGGGTTCATCTACTGATATTGGTTTTCTTCTAGTTGCAGGGCTGCCTGTAGAGCCTTTGCCTGTGTCTGGAACTTATGTTGTCGCAATGGGTATTTTAAGTGTGGGAGCAGTGAGTTGACAAACAGGTGTTGATGTTTCATATTGGTCATGAGATATTTTAAATTTCCCTTCAGTTGCTTGAATCTCTGGTCAATTTCCCATATGGATTCTCCCAGTTTCTGTCTAATTTCGATCATCTCATTCATGTACTGATCCTCTGAACTCGGATTTTGGAATTCATTTATTAGAATTTTCTTGGTATGTGCAATAGTTATGGTTGTCCCCGGTGGATTGTTTGTATCTAAACTAATATACCAATCAAGAGTGTGATCCCTTACTGTAATTTCTAACTATGAAAATTTAGTGTCTCCATCTATGATCTGTATTGCTTCCCAAATCTTCTCATAGATGAACAAATGTTTTTTTGGGTCCTCTGATCCTTCTCCTTTAAATTCTGGTAACCTAATGATAGGGTCGTGTCCTGCCATCCTGAATGTTGAACTACTAACCTCTGTGCAGTGTAGATACTTGACTAGTGCTCCATGAACTGGATCCTCCAGTTGTTGTTTCTTGTGTATATGTACTTCTTGCTATCTGACTTCTTCTGAACTTCGGTTTTCTAAATGGTGGTGTTCTCTTTGGTGTAATAGTCGCACATGGGTTTATGGGTTCCACACTAACATTAATATGGATAGGATTGATGCCTTCTCTTCCCATTCTTGGCCCTCTTTTCTTCCTCTCATACGTTGCACGTAGGATTTCATCAATCAGATCCACAGCCCGAAGATCCTCTACCTCTTCCTCGTCACTCGCCAAGCCTTCTGTCGTGGCTACAACTCTCTTCTTGGTATTCACCTTGTATTGGTAGTGTACTCCGCTATGTGTCTTTCCATTTGTCACCATGATCTTCTTGATCTGGTCGTTGTCCATCATGATTGGGTCCAAGGGTTCCTCCTCCTTTCCCTTATCCTTTCCTCCTCTTTCTGTCAGTTCTTCCCCCCTTCCCCCATGCACGCAAGGAAGTTTAGTTGTCTGAATCCATTGTCATTACACCTTTGTTGTATAGCAGTATCTTAATAGAAGTATACAATGATCTAATGTACCTTCCTCGAGGTCCGCATAGAAACTCTTTCTCCACTGCACTGTAAAACTTCGTTGTATCTACTGCAAACTCTGTTATAAAGCCTACCACAATATTGTCAAGCCAAAAATCTACTGCGCAGGTGAATTTGTTTTTCACCTGTTGTAACTACTCAATCTGTATTGGATTCCACTCTAACTGTCGGATCTAGTTCATTGCATGATTATCCTTCATCCTTAGTATCCACTCCTACAATAAGTGTTGGAAATCAAAAAAAAATACTTCATGCAGATCAATAAACACGTATTTCTCAAGATATTTGTAGGGTGTTATTCTACTATTTTTGTTGTCTTTCTATGCAAACTCCAGCTCTTTGGTTCTTAACTAGCTTTCGATCTCTGCTTTTGTGGGATTCCAGGGTCTCAACATCCCCTTCTAGTAGCTCATTTCTTTCTTCATTTCTTTACTCTTCTCTTTATCAACCTATCTCATCTACTCAATCCTCTCTTGTTCCTACCAACGACAATGGAACCATTTGTTGGCCTACTTCTTCTTTTATGTTTGAGTTTGTATTGACCTAGGGTTCATGTTTGTTTGGGTTTCCAACAAAGCCTCTAAAACTATCGGCCCTCTTGGTAAACCAGAAGGCAACACAGTACACAGAGTGCACTACCCAGTCTCACCTGAGATATATTTAATGGGTGGTTGTAATACTCATGTGTTTATAGCCTAGGATTGAGTGAGATATATGAGAACTATATATTGAACCACTATTATAACTTGTAAACACAATATACCGTCATTTGCGAATACATAGGAAATATAGTGACTCATTAATTAAACATAAAAATAACTACTGAAGACAATAAATATATGCATGCATTCATCACATAACACAGATGTTACCGTGGTTCACCCCCTCCTGGGCTACGTCCACAAAGATCTGGCTCTTGGCTCTTTTATTATAGTATTTATGCATCTACAACGTCACGCGCATTACAATTCTTCTCAGTTGGGTAAGATATATATGAGGTAGACTATATCGCACCAGAATCCTCATCCTGTAGTCTAACCCTCAAGATATTCCCTCCTTCGTCCTCTCTAGCTCAACAACTTACCCAAAATAGGTCATACAGCAAAATATTATGTATCATAACAACTCATAGGTAAAGCTAAACTTAATAATATTTTGAACCCCTATGATACCTAAGTAAAATAGAACCCCTTATGATACCTAAGTATCCATATTTATATGTTTCTGGCTCTTTAGCAATTTACAATATATTACCAAAATCCTAACCCTAACATCATTATGTCTTCCCTGTATGTGCGCATGTTGTTCTTCCTTCCAGTTGTCGCTTTCCTCGTGCATGCTTTCTTTCCCAAAATTGCCTTTCTTTCTTCTTTGGCCTGCTTCCAATAGAAGCTTGTATCATAGAACCAGTAGAGGAATCTGAATGGATAATACCTATGGTAGTTCAAGAAAAGAAACAAGGGGGGATAAGGATTTGTGTCGATTTGAGAAAACTTAATGATGCTTTCTTACATGATCATTTTCCTACCCCTTTCACATATGAGGTCTTAGAAAATGTGGGAGTTCAGGAAGCATATTCATTTACAGATGGATTCTTAGGTTACCATCAGATCAAAATAGCTCCAGAAGACAAGTATAATACTATGTTTTCTACAAAATGGGTATCATATCAATATACAATCATGCCATTTGGGCTGAAGAATGCACTAGACATATTTTCAAGAGTAGTCATAGTTGTTTTTAAGGAATTCATACATCAGTTTTTAGAAGTATATATGGATTACTGGAATGTATATAGTCTGTTAAAGGACTATGTAGAAGTGTTAAGTCTAATGTTGGAAAGATGCAGGCAATGTCAAATATCTTTGAATATCAAGAAATGAATTGTTGGGACACCTTTTGGAATATTGTTGGGACATATAGTGTGTAAACAAGGTTTACTAGTGGATCCTGCTAAGATTGTAGTCATTGTAAATTTTCCACCACCAAAATTAGTGCGCTAATT